>JADLZN010011765.1:0-22295 GCA_018155175.1 Sinocyclocheilus anophthalmus
AAAACAGTAAAATAATAATAATAATAATAATTACTTTAAAAGTTTTAAAGCGTATAGTGTATCAATTCATTTTTTTTTTTTTCCCACAATTAAAAATAATAATAATAATACTTCTAATAATAATTATTATTTTTATTATTATTATTATTGAATGAAATAAACATTAAAAAATTCAAAGAATTAATATAAATATTTTATTTTAAATATTTATTTAGTGTTTCATCATTAGAACAACGACAAATGACAAAAATTATGTTGTTGTATTAAATATTTCTAGGGGGATATGATAAATATCTAAAGTATGTGATTACTGTATATAGATATATCTAAATATTATATAGTAGAGAGCGAGAGAATGAGACGATGTGATGGGAGTTGTGAGTTATGGATGTAATGACACACTAAACAAGTTTTTTAAGAATGTTGGTAGCCACAAACTGTTTTGGTTCCCGTGACTCCACTGTAGGATAAACACTGAGACATTTCTCAAAATACCTTCTTCTTCTATCTTGCACAGAAGAAAGAATGTCATGCAGGAATAACTGTAATGATAGAATTTTATTTTTTATTTTTTTAAATGCACAAATAAATCATCAATTAAGTCAAGTACATGCGTCTTTTTCATTAGTGGGCCGTTTCTCTTTTTCACATCATTCACCCATTTTAGTTGAATCTCACATGTGTGTGTCTCTCGGGAGCTCTGTTAGGAGGTGACCATCTCTGTCCACTGTCCTCAGGTCAGCGGCAGCCCGCGTCGTTGCACTGGGCTCCAGGCGGCCTCTACACGAGCAGACACACACAGACCGGGTCTCTAATAGGGACAAATTGGCAATGTCTGTGCTGGACGGTACTGTGCGGCACAGAGCTGTGGATTGATAGTGATTCCTAATGATCCCCTTGGGTAGATCAATACCAATAATCCCCTTTCCAGCCCATCCTCGTTATTGGCAATACAGCACCAAGAGGAGAAAGCGAAAACTGCTGTGTGGAGTGGCACGAGCAAGGAGTTCGGCTGGGACCCGTAACCACCCCACGGCTCACACAAACCTATTTTGATCTTATCTTTGAACACATATATTGCATATATAGGACTACACTTCAAAACACAGTATGTGCAGCTTCTCAAACCAGAGCCAACAGAGACAAACAAACAAACCGCGCTGCCGCACAAATTGTTGGAATCAAAGTCAAACACGCATGTCCACATAGCCAGCACGATCCATATATTTTCCATCGTATATGTATTTTATATAGCATGAGCAATTCCCGTGGTAAAAACAGGGGCCCTAGTTCTTATTATTAATCGTACACCAGTAAGCGCAAGCTGGTCAACAGGAATCCACAACTCAAATTGAGATGTGGTCTGAAGCAAAACAAACCTTATAATGCAATTAAAGGCACATCTGTGGCACCGCTAAGAGATATAAATGATATCACATTATTCATGTTCTTGGCCATATTGGAAAAGCATTTGTTTGGTATTCCACACGTTCGATACTTTGCAACAACGCAACGACCGGCTACGACGTTGCTTTTCGAACTCGATGCATCATTACGAATGAGAGCGATGCTATTTATTAATTCCTTTAAGGCACGAAGCATTGATAAGTTGAAATATTTTCATTTCAGTAGGGGAACCAATGAGAGATGGATTGTGGGATGCATGTTGGTATGGATTAGAGTGAGTGTGTGTATGATTTGTAGATACATTCTAATAAAGAGTGTTCTATGAGTGGTCATGCATTGCTTCTGTGTGTTTAGCCGAGCGGGAGGGAAGCCAAGCATGAATCCCAAAGGACCTCTGATCTGCGTGTGTGTGTATTCTAGCTTGTGTGTCCCTGTTTGTGCATCACAGCCATAAAGCATCAAATCACTCTCTCCCTCACACACACACACAAACACACACCCCCTGGGTTCATTGTGAAGCAGATTACTAGCACAACACATACCCTACAACTTTGTAGGCTAAGCTGTCCGAGGGCGTTCCTCAAGTATGCCTAGAGTCCGGTGCAATTACGCAAACTCTACTCAATCTACTCCAAACCTGTGTGAGTAACACACAACACAAAACCCGGAGATTTCAGTTTCGCCTCCCTCACACTGAAAACCGGCGTAAATCAAAATTACGCTTGATAACATAAATCAATTGAAATCAATGAGGTTATTTGTACTACGACAGGAAAATCATCGGATATATCAGCTTGACCACTAGATCAGGAGAAAGGAAAGATGCTGATGTGAGGCCTCAACTGATGCTAGTTTAGCATGCCACTCCTCAATGATATTTGAATTCTCCTCCTTGGATTTCGCCAGCTGACATAAAAGCTGCTCGTTATCCTTCGATAAGCGACCTGAGGATGACTGGAGTTGTGACAGAGATTCACTTTGTTCTTTTTCTCGAGCCGCAAGCATCTCACGCAAGGAAGACAGCTCTGCTTGGTGACTGTCACTTTGAGCGGCCAGCTGTGTACGGAGGGAACAGAGTTCCTCCTGGAGTACTGCCGTGGTGGAGTCAGTAACCCCATCCTGCCCTGGTAAAGCTTCCAGTGACTTACGAAGTGCAGCTACCTCCTTGTCCCTCAACGCAAGATCCCGCTCCAACTCCAATATATGGGACTTCTCAGAGACTGTGGCCACCTAAAAGAAAAAAAATGCTCTTTTAGTTAACTACTGTATGTGTGCTGTATGGATAAGTGAGAAGTAATCTGATGGTATGGACATGATCGTCTTTTCAGGTTAAAGTGGATCATTTAAATATATTTTCATAGAAATGTAGTTCCATTCAATTTATAGGAGCAATGTTACACAAGCGAAGTTAAAAAAACAAAACAAAACTGGGACAGAATTGGGAGGATTAAGGACTTTACAAGAGGGTGAACAACCACCAACCTAAAACTGATCATTTAACTGGGTTCCCACACTTGAATGGATTATCATGATCTTGTCTGTACATTTTTCATAGACATTGTTGAGCAGATTTAAATTTATATGCCAGTTGGTTTGATTTCTTAATCAAATTTAGTAAGATCTTCAACCCTCTGCTTTACACTACCTCTCCCTAATAGATTGCAATAGTTGGGTTCAGAAAGTTAAAAAGTTTTCCAAAAGATAACTGATTTTTAACAATAACCTATACACTTTTTAAGCCTGCTGTGAGCCCTGACGTTGTTAATCAACTGTATATGCTTTAGTTGAAGCCATCAGTTTATTTCAATTTATAAAAAAAAGAAAAAAAAAAAAAAAAAAAAGCTCTTGATATAACATAAGAATCACCTTTGACCCTGGTGGAGAACAAAAAGAGCACGATTACCACATGGCTGTCTGAAGAAAATGTGATGTAGTCGGTAGAGTGAACTTGTACATAAACATAAAAATATATGTGTTCCTATAATACCACACCAAGAAGTATGTATTCACCCCCCCCGTGATGTCCGGTCTAGGAAAATGGACATTATTTATTAAAAAATTGTATTAAGGGTTTTGTAAGCATATTGCATAGTTGTGCTAGGTGTGTAAAACTAATATATGCACTTAATAGTTTCATTTGTAATAATGCAATGAAACAACAAGATATGTTCATACAAGAAAAATTATTTAATTCATAATTATATTCTTGTTTTCAATGTATGCTTTATTCTGTAAGCTTTTTGTTTTTCTATGCATTTTGTGCGGGTAAGAAATCCAACATCCATGATAAACTGTTGTTGCTTCTTGCCAAAATAATATGAACAGGAGTCAGCTAAAACCTTAACCAAGTGGTTTTCGTCATTTACCACAATATAAGTTCTAATTTTGTAGGGTCATTAACTCTTTCCCCGCCAAACAATCATTTTCACACTTTTCAAGTTTTGAAGTACACGCTCGGGGGCGTATTACGGCCTCTCCTGAAGATGAGTCCAGAATGAATGATGAAATTTGTAATTAGGCGGAGTGTAAAGTATGTTCTAACAGTTCAACAAGGGTCTGTTGAGATTTTTGAGTATTGCGTGTTCAGAGTAGTCAATTACAAACAAAATATAGCGGGGCTAAGGCGATTTTATACTGAAGTTATGTATGCAACTAAATAATTGTTAAAACAGTTCAGATTAACCGTGTAAGCTGACGAGGGTGCGCGATCGAAAACAAAGAACACTGAGTGGATTGAGCGCGCGCAGATACGCGAGCTTGTCAAGTGAATATGCCTTTCTCACAGACATCACTGGAAAGCTTGTAGTTCGGTCGGATGTGTCAAAAACAAGTAAGTAAAACAATGCACAAGTTAATTAACGGTAGGGAGAGAGAGAGAGGGGAGGAGGAGCGACAACAGAGAGAGAGAGAGAGAGAGCGCGTACTTCTGTTGTGTGATCTTGATGTTCACTCACTTAGCACACGCATCATTTGGATTAAAACTAAATCGTAAAAATAAGACCATTTATAGGGGCATTCACTATAAACCTTAGGCATACACGACTTTCAGGCAAAAGTGCATCTAGCCTGTGTGAAATGCGCTAGGCTGTAGCCTACTACTTGTCCCTCTCATTCTGCACCAGTACAAATACGTGCACGCGTTGCGCGTTTTGCTTGCTTGAGTGTTTGTGCATTATATGAGTGGCTTTGGAATATAAATCGCAACACGTTTCAGATGAAAATATCACAGTTCGAAGATTTATAACGAGTGGTTCCCTACATTATAACAGCAAAGCACGTGATTACAGTACTAAGCAGCTGCATAATGCTATTAAATTAAAGATGATGTAACACAGAGCAAAAAATTAAACAGTGAAGGAACAAAACTTGTAAAATACATTTAAGGGCATGATTAGTGTTGAAAATACCGAAAACAAAAAAAAACAAAATAAAAAAAAAACAAAAAAAAAAAAAAAAAAAAAAAAAAAAAAAAAAAAAAAAAAAACCCAAAAAAAAAAAAAAAAAAAATGAACAAAAAAAAAAAAGGATATACAGTCAAACCAAAAATTATTCAGAGACCAGATATAATTTTTGATCTTTTTTTACTAGTGGGTGCAGGACCACTATAGTTCATTTATGTAAGTGAGGATAGCAAAAATAAAGTAAACTGTGACAAATCATACCAAAAAAGGCTACAAATTTGGCGACCCAACAAGTATGCAGCAGAGTCTTGGGAAAAAAACATGAAGTTCAGGGTTTGCATGAAGATGGGTTGGACAGCGATGCCCAGGAGGAGCTACAGGCGTTATTTAAGGTCTAAGGGTGGCCGTAAGTATTGATAGTTGTGTTGAACTACGTCATACTAACAAGCTGTTAATTTTGGTGATGTAAGTATATGACATCCTGTCTATCATAAGTATTAACAGATATCAAGCTGAATTTGTGCTGTGACCACAGTTTACTATGAGTTCTTGATACGATTTATTACCATTTTTCTAAACTATGAGCGAAAAAAAAAAAACTGTGAGAATGTGAGAAATGTGAAGGTGTAAGAATAAATTTTGGCTGACGGTATCTATTTGGATAAATGAAGTTAAACCAAATAAACATTATAATACTCTTGGTTCTGTACCCACTACTAAATTTTTCCAAATCCAAATGATGAACATGATGGTATCGGTACTTCAGTTCGGCAAGTACCCAAAAACGTATCGGTTATCGGGCGAGATAGTACTAAAAAACAAAAGGGTGGTATCGGTGCATCCCTAGTTTTAATAAAGCTCAAATAGTCTTCAGTTTACAAATCTGTTAGGCTACATTTACACTAGTATGTGTTTGTGTTAAAACGCCTAGCTCAGACAGAATCACCATTTCTATTCATTTTCCACTGATTTACACAACCTGATGAGCATTAGCTGCTTCCAGCGCTGTCTGCCTATGTTCTCTCTTCCACGATCGCTGCTCTGACACAGAGGTAATAACATATTTAATTTCAGCAACATTACATGGCAAAAAAACACATTAGACGGCAATCGGAAGTTATTACAAACACTCAATGGTGGTTTAAAGTGATTTTTGAGTAAAAGCGGAATATAAATCTTTTTTATTGTCTTATGTAGCATGATGCTATAGTTTGCATGAATGGTCACATAACACGCACTTTCGGTTGTGTAACGTTAGAATGAACTGACATCTTCATATGATCAGAACTCCACGCATCTCCCCCGCTACTCTCCACTGGAAATGAATGACCGGTCTGTCGCTTGTGGTTTGTCGGAGATAGTGGAAAGCCAGCTTGAAACACAGTGGAAACGCCACTACGACGAGGATCGTTTTCATTTTAAAACAAAAAACGCACCAGTGTAAATGTAGCCTTAAATCTAAGGGGGCTGGGATGCATTCACACTACAGCCTCACGTGTGCGCAACATCTCGGTGTAAACTAGTAGGTGTGTTCAACTTTACGCGGACTGACTGTGCAGACGATCGGTGTATTACAGTTCCACGAGAGCTAAAGAGAGCAGACTGCTCCGTGTGCTTTCGAATCGCTCTCACAGATGATCGATCTGCGCCGCACTTCTTCTAGTCGAACACACCGGCTAGTGCTGCAGGCTTATGGCTCATGATCGGAAGATGGAGCATTGAACCGTCCTTGCAGCATCGAAAATGGGTACCGAACGATGTGAGACCGTTTTTCGATACTCGATGGTATTCCGAGGCAATATCGGTCGCGCCTAAAACAGTATCGAACCGATACCCCAGCCCTAATGATCGGGGGCCGCTGTAAATTTTGTGAAAATGATAAAAATGCTGGCAGTGGCTGGCAACTTTTTTTCAAAAAGTCTAGGGGAGAAAGAGTTCAAAGCAAATTTGAAATTTCCTCTCCGGACATCAGTTTTGGCCACTACAAATACATATAAATCAAATATAATTTTTATATTTCTTTGAAGCCGTTAAGTACACTGTCTTATATCTTTGTCTTTTTTCCGATTTTTAAATACTTTTGTGCTTCAAATAAAAGTGTGTAATCTTGTAATTTGCTTTATAGCTGGTGGTTTGGTTCATGGCTTAAAATGCTTCAACAAAAACATTTAAAAATCCCTATGGGAAAAACGATTGGAAAAACCAAACTCCAGAACCAACCAATGCACTCTGTATATAAAATATATATTTTCTATAGAACTTCCGAAGTTTGTATGGATTTCCAAAGGACAACTTATAATCGCCTGATGTTTTCAGGTTCTCCATGACTGTGGGAACCCTGGTACAAAACAAATTGGCGTTCTCCATACCTATATGTATATTAAGACACCACAATAATATTACAGCAATTAGATATTTAGTGTGTGTTAGTAATCATTCCTCAAATTAGTTACTAATTAGAATAATTGAATAACATGCAGTGAAGATCCCTCACTAATGCCCTGACATATAAAAAATGTTAGCTGGAGCATTGTAGCATATCTTCAGTGATCCTTGACCCATAGCCCATGTCATGGTAAGATCCATTACCCTAGAGTCTTCTAACTCCCTCTGAAGTTTGTCAGCTTTGGTCTTTTCAAAGAGAAGACTCTGTTCAAGCTCCTTAAGAAGGGCATGCTCCAGCTGCGTCTGCGTCTGTTAGTACAGAAAGGGGAGAGGAAGAAACACAACCAGTGCCACCATCACATGCCAGTCTGATGCAGAAAGAAGAGGGGTGAGGAGGACAGTTGTGGAAATATAACGCAGAAAAAGAGGAGCAGGAAGATGTTGTGATGAATGAAAGTCAAATCAATGCCACAGCTGAGGAAAGTGTGAGGAAATATTGCAAGAGTATTGGTCAATGCTTATAGACATGCTGATGATGGCCAAACAAACAAATAAAATGGCAGACATTGCCAAACGCCATGCAGCATTATAGTGACTGGGGTTAGGAACAGTAACAAAAACGGTACTTTGACCACAACAAAGAGGAGAGGAACAATAAAAAAAGTTATTCCTCATGACTAAGCACTAAATCAAATAAAACATGATTATACCTAAAAAGTTCGCCAATGGAGCTCTTAAATGAAAGGTAGTGACTTGTTCGGCTTTCAAATTACAGAGGACATGACACAGTATTTATTACTCTACCAAAGTCACTAGTGACTTTTGAATCTTAAGGCGATATTTAAAAGTACAATATTATAACATGACATGCTGTGCGCACTGTTTGGGCGGCTCATGATCATAAACTGATCAAAATGTAACCCTTGTAAAGTTGAACGAATACTATAGGATCCATGTCCATGGAAATTCACTTGTTAATAACAACCCCTGCCTTTGTTATTTAAAAACAATTTTACTTCGTATAGTACAAACTGATCAGTATGTAAAGCATCTCCACAAGATATTCATTGTCTAGGTTGTGTTTGCTGTATTCGAACCGTAAGACCTCAACTTAGCCAAACAGTTGCATGATTCATTTAAAGGAGTCTATTTAATTATTTTTGATATAGTAGGTCAAGTAATGAAAATCCAATCGCAAATGTGCAATAATGAAAGGCTGGGAAAACAATCAATGAACCTATAAGAGTGTTAATGATGACTGGCATGAATGGTAGGCTAGAATCTAAGACCAAACCAGAAAAATATCAACTAAAATAGTAACAGACACCTTACAGCTCTTTAAAATCATTTGCAGATGATAGTACAAATATATTGAACTTCAAAGCAGTCAAAGTTTGACCAAGGACTGCGTCTAATATTTGAACTGCTGTTTCAAGTTCTGCTGAACAGGTAGTTTACCGAAGGGGTACTTGTCCTAGTTACGTTTCGGTCAACAAACAACTGGCAGTGAGTCACGTTTCTATAATAGAAGAGCCTTTTTCATTGTGGTAAAAAGGACTCATCCATATTTACTTTCCCCTCATTTATATCAAGTGACAAATAAGCGATATAGAGCCACACAACTGTAAAGCAGGATCTCCAAATACGGGGGGTTGTCAGCACGACGTCGCCCTACACCCTTCAAAGGGCAGAGCCCTTGGGTGGAGACGTTGA
This sequence comes from Sinocyclocheilus anophthalmus, assembly GCA_018155175.1. NCBI lineage: Eukaryota > Metazoa > Chordata > Actinopteri > Cypriniformes > Cyprinidae > Sinocyclocheilus > Sinocyclocheilus anophthalmus. Next base: position 8,907 of record JADLZN010011765.1, read on the forward strand.
ATGAAGTATGTGAGCAGGGCAGTGTGCGAGTGCCATTGTCTGTAGCACGTTTGGAACTAGGTTCCATGCAAAAATAAATGCATACATTTTATTATTTAGAAGGGGGTCGGTTCATATTTGAGATGCTTGATAAAGAATAACATTATTAGCGTATTTGCGGAATAATGAAAGGTGGTTTGCAGACGGGTTTAAAACTGTTAAAGTTAAAAACACATTTTTTCCAATGACTGTACATTATGTGATCTCTCCTATGATGCCCCCGCTTCTGAAAAAGCATCGATTTTCAAAGCTCAATCAGTCTGAAAAAAGCAAGTCCTAAATCTTTATTTGCAGTAAATCGCCATGGTGGAACTCGTGGGACTTTGTGGCACAGCGAGTCACAAATGCGATGTGATTGGTGCTGAATACGATCAAGCGAGGGAACGGCACAGTTACGCCCCCTCACCATACTGGTTCGAGCGCGATGTCCGGCCGGAGCGACGAGACAAAAACATGAAAACATAATTACAAACGAGGCATTTGTTGAATCCAGTGGGGACATAATTACTGATTATTATGACTTACACTGTCTTTTTACGCGTAGCACTAGCAGGAGTAAACAATAAAAGCTTTCGTAGCAGTTTGAGTAGAGAAATGCAAGACACCCACAAGTGCTAGTCGTAACATGCCACAAAACCGCGTTTGACTCATTGACGTGGCAAATCCTTAAGATGAAAAATACTCCAGACTGCGGAGTCAGAACTAGGTTGTTTTTGCAGAGTCCTGTGCTAAACTGTGATAGATTTTTAGTCTAGTACTTGGTGTGACGACTGTTCAGTTCGTATGTTTAGTCACGTTCATACTCTTTTTAGTCTAGTCCAGTTTTAGTCAACTAAAAGTCTGAGCAATTTAGTCTTATTTTAGTCAGAATTATCAATGACTATTTTCATCTAGTTTTAGTCGACAAAAGCTGATGACATTTAGTCTAGTTTTAGTCAATGAAAATTGTATTTTAGTCTCTTTTTAGAAATGCAAATCTATTTAACCCAGTCAATATAGTATAACTACCTAGTAGTATAGACGAAACCAAAATTTTCTTTTAGCCAAACCCATTTCAAACAAGGTTATCTTGTTATATTATTGTTACCTTATAGACTCAATAATACATCCATTCCAGACACGGAAGAGGCTCTGATTTGAATTTATTTGATAAAAATTTATTTATTTTACCAACCAAACATGTTAAAAGTACACACACATACATTTAAATAAAGACAAACCCCGGCTGGCCGGCCATCAGTCCCTTTCTCTGTGTCAGGGACAGAAATTTGTTTAGTTATGTCATCTAGATCAGTGTTTCCCAACCTTTTTTTTTTAGTCGCGGCACCCTTTGGAAATTTAAATTTAAATTTGTGGCACCCTACAAAATAAATTGTCACAATATTTTGAAAAGTATAGATATTCGGTACAACATGGAAGAACTGCAGAATATAATGTCATACAGATATTTTTAATATTATAAAAAAAAAATGTGTCTATCAATGGTTGCAATCAGTAGGCTAATTTCTAAAGAAAAGACCAATTTATATGACAGATTATAATGTAGGCTTTTATTCATATGTAAACATTGTGAGATAGCTAGTCATAATGTTAATTAAACAAAGTTTTGCTCACTCAGTGTATTTTTGATTTTACAGTTGGGTAATTTTGTTGCAGTAGCACGAGATAGCCTCCTTGTCATTTTTTTATTCAATTCAAAGTTTTAAATCAAGCTAAGCAGTTAATAATAAAATAAAAACAAATAAAGAAATTACTAATGATAGCACAAAATAAAAAAAATCACGATAGGGCTACAAATTAAATAAATTGCTTTTTTAGTTTTTCAGGTAGGTCTAACAAACAGTAGGGCTATTAAGAGATTTTTTACCAATTATCCAAATAATGTATAGTCCTACAAAGCTATTATTATCATCAGAGGACACATGAGCATAACGGTTAGCAGATCAATGAATGAGAGGGCAGCGGTACCAGAGTTGCCCATATACCACACCATATTACAACACAGTAGGGCTATTGCAAACAGAAACAATACTGTACTACATAGATGTTTCCTGTCAGCTTGATTTTTGAGTGGACTTTGCTGTATACGAGTGATGTGACTGAGCGGAGCACACACACGCATAGAGCAGATAATACGCAGAGCATCACACCACGTGAAAGTGAATCCTGAGCGGTGAACTAATTTTCGGCAGACAGAATGCCGTGCATCTCTAAATTTGGTCGGGGGGGGGGGGGGGGGGGGGGGGGGGGGGGGCGGAGGGGTGCGGCAACATTAGAAATGGAGATATATAAAGCTGCTTTTTTGAAACATTTTGAAGCAGATAGCGTAAATATAGATCTTAAAAAAGGATAGTTTTTTACATGCACCCTGCTCTCGACAGACGGGCACCCGGTTGGTACAACATCTGTGTGAAATAATGTCCAGCATGAGTGTGGGAGAGTTGAGGAGAGCAGTGACTGTCGCCTGCGTCTGCGCGCCCTCAGCGCCTACCCCCCCCCGCCCCTACACCCGCCCACCCCACCACTGTCCAGCCTCGCGACCTGATGAGCTCATGAGAGTGGACACAGGAAAACAGAATACTGCAAAATAAGAATAATAACGCGACTATAACGAGACGAATAACATTGTATCACATTTAGTTTTTCAGCGCGTGTATGGTCAACGAAAATGAAGAAGACATTTTCGCATATTTTTTATTTTGTAAAAACCCACATTAGTCTCGTTTTACTCGCAACAATTATGCATAATACATTTTTAATTATAGTCATCGTACGAACATGACGAGCATTACGGTTGGCATTCGTCTCCGTTCACGTGATAAATGTTCGTTGACGACGATATTTAGTCATAATTTTCATTGATGAAAGCAACACTAGTCAGAACTGCCGGCATTTTAGTCTAAACGTTACTCTCCCAGGATCAGTAAAAAGTCCTCCACAAAATGTGCTGCAAGATCTGTTGTGGGTTATTTTAAACCGTCTGGAACCGTGTGTGAAATGCAAAAGCTGATTGTAAGTCGTGTCCTCTTTGGACAGACAAACAAGAGTAGTTTCGCTTTCACCAAAAAGAAACAACAGGCTAGCGTTTGAGGGGGAAGCCGGGGCTTAGCGTGCGCTGAGGCTGGGGCTAATAGACTCCGCTTCGTCCACGGTGAAAGTCGATGTATTCCCTCAACGACCAGCACAGATCAGCTCCAGGCAAGACAAAGCGGATATCGTCCTCTTTTAGAAGACCAAAAAAAGTAGTTTCGCTTTCACAACGAAGCCCATGCAAAGCGCTCCTTCACGACATGGCTGCAGAGCAACAATACTACAGTGAGAATATAAAAGTTACACCTTCTTTGTGTGGAACATTGTGGCGTTATGCAAACCTCCCACCTAGTGAGTAGATATGCAGGGGGCGTGTGAGAACGAAAGCCGTTTTAGGTAGCTAGAATGTGGCTGACACATTGAACTTTAAAGAGCATATCTCTTTGGAGTTTGAGACTTTGTCATTAGTCTTTGCAATAGCTTTAGAGATCTTCCTTTACGCACCAAGAGCTGCTGCTCACGACACTCCAGAGAGAAGACGCACAGGAAAAAATTGAAACGCATCCTATGACCCCTTGAAAAGTTTGTATATATAGATTTTTTTTTTTTTTTTTGTTTTGTTTTTGTTGTTTTTTTTTTTATTATAGTAGTATACGCATGATTTACAAAAACTTATTTGTAAAATATAAAAAGGTATGTTATTTGCAAACCAGTTATGCTAACACAATTAAAGGACATTTATGCCCATTGAACAACAGTCGACATCTGCGGACGGACCACAAGGTTGCATTGTAACGGGAAAAATGCCAGACTGAGATTGAGGATTATGTACGTCGATGTCCCTTCTGCCAAGCTGCATTCACAAAATAAGGCGACAGTCAATGTGCACGCATGGCATGCTCATGCCAAGTCGTCCACTCAAGGGCTCTGTCCTACGAAGGTAGTAGCAAGGATGAAGATGTACTGCAATTTGTAATTAGCGCCCGGAATCAGGTCGGTATTAAAACACGTACCGTTACACCCCTAATCTCCAACCCTGCTGCAGGAGAGCACCCATCCTGCAGACTTCAGCTCCACCCGCCCAACATCAACCTGCCTGGAATTAATAAAGTAATCACTGACACACTTGATATAGGGTCACGGTTCGTGTTGATTGGTGTGGGTTGGAGCTGAATTCTGCAGAGCAGTAGCTCTCCAGGAGCAGGGTTGGAGACTCCTGCCTTAGGCCTTCTGTTTTAAACAAGCAACATGTAAATAATAGACATGGATAACATTTAAAATGCTTTCCCACAGTACTTTCCCACAGCACTGTAAACCTGCAGCTTTGAAGTCTGTGTTAGCGGTCAATCTGTGGTATTTAGAACCTCTATCGTTCACGCATCTTGTCATGTAAATTTAGTGAATGGATCAAAGTCTAGTGTGACCACAGCTGTGGGTCTGAATGTTATATCAGATCAAAAATATTCAAATACCTCCAAATCTCCTTTGGTAATGCAAGCTTCCTCCACCCGAAACTGCAGGTCCTCCACCTTCCTGTTTGGGACAATAATTTTTTTTTCAGTCAGTTTTTATTTTCATTTTACGTTCTTACTCCTTCGTCAGCTGTATTGTAAGGGTTTATTTTTATTTATTTATATTTTTCCATTGCAGGGCATAAGAAATAAAAAACAACAGCTTCGCTAAACTAAATAATAAGAATGGTACTAAATATACAAACCAACTCAATAGTGCGCTGGGTGTGAGGCCTGTCGCTTGTGCACATGTAGTAACTATAAAATCACCTTTGTTTGTATTTTTGGCTCTGTAGGTGGCGATTAATGCATCAATGTTTCCCAAAAGAGAGAAACAGTAATTCTGACATGGCTTTTAAGACCGAATGCCCGAACTTTTTCCTCCCCCCAGATACAGTAGGAATGTCCCAAAACGAGTTAATAGGCAGTGTGCGTGCCAAAATAATACGCTGCGATGGTTGTGTATTGGATCCGATGAATAAATGGTGCCTTACGGTTGGAATGGCAGTTACTGTGCCGTATATTATGTCACTGCTGATCACTCTTATTGTTGTGGTGGTGAACCTCTCACTTATCATAATCTAGAGGCGGAGCCCCTAAAGGGACAACGATGGTGGTGTAAACAAGAGAGTGAATTGAAAAAATTTGGTGGGAGAAAAAAATTGTTCAGATTTGTTTGTTTTCCCGCAAAAGCTTTCTTGTCATGTCTCTCGCAAAGAATTTGGCTGTTGCCCTTGGCAAAAACTTTTGCGTCTCCTCTCAATCCCTCGCAGGACACAGTTTTGAGTATTCTCGCGCAAACAGTTGAGTTCTGGACAAAGCCCTTCCTGTTTACTTTACAGTATTGTAGTGTTGTCAGTACGGGCTCCATACTTCGACAATGGACAGTTCATAGATTTTGTTTTTTATTTTTTTTTGAACTTGGAACGAAATAGTCATTCATCAAGGGATGGTTTTGGGACATTCTAAAACACTTAATGCAAAACACTGGGTGACTAAATTCAGTACACACCTTATTAATAACGCATACAGACAAGCAATAGCTCAGAATATGAGCGTAACCCGGTAAATTGAACTGCACTTTAAGCGTATCCCATATAGAAGGAAAACGCTTAATTAATGGACTAAGATAAAAGCAGGTAAGAACAGAAGTGGCTTAATGAAGATGGCGATAAAAAAAAGACCAAATATGCTATAGAAATTATAAAAAAATATATTCTGTGTACATGCAAGCAGATGAGCCAATATGAGCTGAATTGCATAAGCATTTTCTTCCCCTTCCGTTGGCTAATATAGAGACATTGACATAACAGCCCAACTTTGATATTTTATTTAAATATACCTACAGTAATCAACGCGTAATCCAGTTTAAGCCATGGTTTCTCAAACCTTTTACAATGGAACTTAAACCCCTAGGGGCATTAGCCTACCATTGCTGCGTGAGTAACCCCCACTGTGACGCCACACCTTTTTATTAAGGGTATTAGATTTTTGCCCCTTTACATTTGTTTCTGTGCCGTTTTAACTATTAATTGTGTCATGTTTTATGTCATATTCTTCACATTCCATTAAGTGTATTATTAATAAATAATAAAACCGCACTAAATTCTGGGCAAAACGAAGTTACTTTAGATTCAAAACTAAATCGCCATATGGAATGTCGGCAAGTCACTGTGGAAGTTATGCGAGTCTAAGCAGATCTCAGTAACGCGTCAATGTTTATGGGGTTATGAAGAGTGGTTATAATCTTTCCTATTGTCGTAGCTGGCTCTGAATCATTCAAGCGGCAGATTCATTCGCTACGGAACATTGCTTTGGAGACGCACAAACCAGTTCTTGTGGATTGCGTTTGGAACTATTATGTTACCTTTTAAAACTAACAAACATATTTGACATATTGTGGTTTAACGATGTAGTCTAAAATTGTAAATGTACACTTAATATTGCCTTTTTTTGAACTGTTATATAAAATCAATGTCATATTTGCAGTCTTTTGGATATTCAGGGAAAATGTAATTCTCGTAGGTTTCAGAGCGAAATAAGAATGTAACAGTGCTCGCTTTATAAAATTCTTATAATCTTTTATATGATTGAATCTTCAAACTGCTAACACTTCGCGGTTTCGAATTATGCCCTATTGTAAGTGACAGAGTATTTTATGTTTCAGCGATTTGAACGCGCCGGCGCCTCATGCGCACATATTCACTGCAAACGGCCTGTTCATTATGAAAATAAAACATAGAATCACCAGTACAGATAAAATGTTACACAGTCAATTTAAATAATCTGTATTATAGTCCTTTGCCGTACAGCGTGAGGTCCCTCTTCCACTTGTCGAGCCAATTTTGTTCATTATGAGTTTTTCCCCTTCGAGGAGTTGGAACGTACAGAAGCCCAGTTAATTTTAATAAATAATGTGTTAAAAGCTTCAATACATTGCAAATATGTAAACATTTGGATTTGTTCTGTGAATTGAGAGCGGGTACGTGAAGGCCCCATACTTAGTCAGTTTTCGCTTTAAATTAGGTTTTGTTGGCTTGTTTATAGCTATTCTTGGGCTTGTCTTCTTTCCTGTGCATAATTGGCTATATTTTATTAATAACTGATGTACCAAGTTTTTTGGTTTTATACCGTCTTCGTTGGCCACTCGCCTACCCTTAGCGTTTTCTATAGCCTAACGGTTTCTAATGGGGGGAAACGTTACTGATGTAAGGCTATTTAATATAGGTCATTAATATTTTACAATATATTTATTAATAGTATTTATTAGGCCTAAACGAATTGGGCCTCCATTGTCACTGTTATAGTAGCTACATTACGCGTTTTAGAAGTGTCCCAACACCGTCCTTAAACTAGAACAAAGCTGACTGTATTTGACGTGAAGTCCCAAGGTTAAAATAAAACTCTATGAACTTCTCCATTAATGAACGTACGAGCTTATGAACCCAAAACTAACTTACAAGCTGTCAGTACCATGGTGTTTTGTCGCGCCGCTCACTGTTTTGTGAGGGAACGGCAAAAGTTTTTTCCAGAGAACGCAAACAATTCCTCCGACCGGGCGCGCGCCCGATTTTTTTCCACCATCCATGTCCTTTTTAGGGGCTCCGTATAATTCTATGACTTTTAGTGCCCCAAAAAATCAAAAGCCTCTTAGTGCCAGCTGAAATTTTCTCTGAAGCTTACAGTGTGTTCTTCAGCTCCGTATGTGTAGGTTCAGGTGAATTACACTTTAGATGGCACTGAAATAGGTGGGGTCTTTTCACGCCGGATGCAAGTGAAATAGACTGAACCATAACTAGTAGCGGGCTGAGAAAAAGTGCTCTTTCAGAAGAAAATTTCAGTATGGCACTAAGAGGCTTTTTGCATCTGAAATCTCATATGCGCCCTAAGGGGGGGAAAGGTCATCAACAATATCAGATTCGATTTCAATGAATACTTTTCTCTACCTAAGGTTAATTGTACATGCAAGACAGTTCCTAAAGTTCATGGAAAATCCTCAATCAAAAACTGATTCCGGGAGTGCTTAATATTAACAATCTTTAACTGGATTCATTAATACTACACCTTGGTTCCCTCCTCGCATTGGTTGAGCATTCCACCTTCCTCTCTGTCCGCAGCCTCCACACGCGGCTCGCGAGCTGTCCATTGGTGCTGCACAGGCCAATACATACTACAGACACGATTCAAACACTTACATTTACCTAATCTACCCTATAACTTGCCGTTATCAGATTTTCCATATTATATCTAGATATATATAAAAAAAGCGTCCAAACCTTACTTTCCCTATGTGAAAGTAATTGCCCCCTAAATCTAATAACTGGTTGTTCCACTCTTTGCAGCAACAACTGCAATCAAACATTTGCGATAACTGCCAATGAGTCATTCACATCGCTGTGGAGGAATTTTGGACCACTCATCTATGCAGAATTGTTGTAAACCAGCCACATTGGAGGGTTTTCGAGCAGTGAGTGATACGTTTCATTTTGAAAGTCCTCACGCATCTCAGTCGGAGTTTAAGTTCGGAACTTTTTTCTTTAAACCACTCCAAAACCTTAAGTTTGTTTTTCTTGAGCATGTCAGAGGTGGACTTGCTGGGTGGTTTGTGATCTTGTCGTGCTGCATAAACCCAAGTGCACTTGGAGCGTGAGGTCACAACGACGGGCGAAACATTTGGACAAATGTAGACTGGCCTTTGTGTTTCTTTTTAGGTCATCAAAATTGCCTTTCCGCCTTGGAACTCTCTCAGGTGCCGTTTTTGCCCCAGTCTCTTCCATTTATTGGAAGTCATGAACACGTGACCCTATGCAAGTGAGCCAGGTAGGTTTGGACAGCGGTTTTCCCTTAATAAAATAAATCATTATTTCAAAACTGCTTTTTGTATTTACTTGGGTTATCTTTGTGTAATATAAAAATGTCTTTGATAATCTGAATCTTTTAAGTGTGAAAAATAATCAAAAAATGTAAAAAACAGGAAGGGGCAAAAACCTTTTCACGCCACTGTATGTGTGTATATATTTATAATATATCATATACAGTGGGGAAAAAATTATTTAGTCAGCCACCAATTTTGCAAAAGGATGAGAAAAAAAATTAGAGAGTCCTGTAATTTTCATCATGGTTATACCTCAACTATGAGAGACAAAATGAGAAGAAATATCCAGAAAATCACATTGTAGGATTTAAAAATTTTTTTTTGCAAATTATGGTTGAAAATAAGTTTTGGTCAATACCAATTTATCTCATACTTTTTTTATATACACTTGTTGGCAAGTGAACATAGGTCAAACATTTTCTGTAAGTCCTTCACAAGGTTTTCAAACACACGTTTGCTGTGTCTTTTGGCCCATTCGGGCTCCATGCCGATCCCCCTCTAGAGCATAATTTTTTAGTTGCTTTCGCGTGGGTGCAACAGGATTTCAACTCCCTCCAAATATTTCTCAATGGGTTGAGATCTGATACTGGCTGCCACGCCAGGACCTTGACATGCTTCTTAACGAAGCACTCCTGTCAGTGCCCAGGGTGGGTGTTTGGGCATCATTTTCATTCTGAAAGAACCGCCGCCGACTTCATCTTCAATGCCCTTGTTGATGGAAGGAGGTTTTCACTCAAAAATCTCAGGATACATGGCCCCATTCATTATTTCGTTTACATGGATCAGTCGTCCTGTTCCCTTTGCAGAAAAACAGCCCCAAAGGATGATGTTTCCACCCCCATGCTTCACATTAGGTATGGTGTTCTTTGGATGCAACTCAGTATTCTTTCTCCTTCAAACACGACAAGTTGAGTTTTTACCTAAAAGTTCTATTTTGGTTTCATCTGATATTATGACATTCTCCCAATCCTCTTCTGGTTCATCCAAATGCTCTCTAGCAAACTTCTGATGTGCCTGGACATGTACTGGCTTAAGCAGTGGGACACGTCTGGCACTGCAGGATTTCCCTGGCGGCGCAGTGTGTTACTGACGGTAGTTTTTGTTACTTTGGTCCCAGCTCTCTGCATGTCATTCACTAGGTCCCCCGTGTGGTTTTGGGATTTTTGCTCACAGTTCTTGTGAGTCATTTTGGACCCCACTGGGTGAGATCTTACTTTGGAGCCCCCGATCGAAGGGAGATTATCGTGTTCTTGTATGTCTTACCATTTCTAATAATTCTCCCCACAGTTTTCTTCTTCACAGCCAAGCTGCTTACCTAGTGTCGATTCAGTCCTTCCCAGCCTGGTGGCAGGTCACAATTTTGTTTCTGGTGTCCTTTGCAGCTCTTTGGTCTTGGCCATGGTGGAGTTTTGAGTGTGACTGTTTGAGGTTGTGGACTGTTGTCTTTTATACTGATAACGAGTTCAATCAGATGGCATTAATACAGGTAACGAGTGGAGCATAGAGGTGCCTCTTAAAGAAGAAGTTACAGGTCTGAGAGCCAGAAATCTTGCTTGTTTGTATGTGACCAAATACTTATTTTACAGAGGAACTTACCAATTAATTCTTTAAAAATCCTACAAATGTGATTTTCTGGATTTTTTTTTCTCATTTTTGTCTCTCATAGTTGAGGTATACTTTTGATGAAAATTACAGGCCTCTCTCTTTTTAAGTGGGAGAACTTGCACAAATTGGTGGCTGACTAAATACTTTTTTGCCCCCCTGTATATATAGTTATAATCTAGATAAATATATTAGTAGATATATATATATATATTAGGATTGTTGGACTACTTGGAATCTTGAAAATTTCACTTTACCTCAGGGGGTGCTTCTAGCTACTGCACCACATCACGGAGCCCGGGGCAGTACACCTCTTCGTCCCAATCCCATTGATCTACCCTTACACCTAATCGCACTTTCCTGTGCATGATAGGGTATGGTTTTTCCCTCAATTCTCTTTGGTTGGAGGGTTAGGGGTAAGGGGAAGGGCCAGATAGACCTTCAAACGAAGATTTTTCGAGACCACACTTCAAACGAAGGGGTATGAAATATCTCAGCATAAACCGGCTACAGCGGCAACATGGCTGCCCGAGCGAACAAAAATACACTTAAATGTAAGCATTTTTGGCATTAATTACGATTTTAAAGATTTTAGAAATCGCTAAACCTTTTTCTCAAATTTGGCAATATCAAAAAATATATATTGAGAAGCGGAGAAGAGAGAGAGAGAGAGAAGTTAAAGTTCGTGATCTGGGAGTCTCTCTTACCATGATTGATTTACTTCAAAAATAAGAAACGTCGATTATCTCCTCTCGTTTCTGGAATATAATGTATAATTCATAGACGTAAACTGTGATGTAGATAGAGAGTCGGTGGACAGATTGGATAATTTTCTTTGCTCCTGGATGTATTAGCTGCTGGATCCTCCGATATTGTCGAGTTGTGTGTGTCGTAGCATTGCATTATATATAATGGTATTAAAGGTCTCTATGCGCACCACACAGGTTGTGGTGTATGTAGGATCTAGATGACTATGAAAAAATGGACAACGGTGACGTTATAGTAGTGGTTTCAATTTTTAGGGAAATATTTCCACTTCCTTGTATGGGTATAGAAATAAAATTGTGTTATTGGGCCAGTCCTGTGCATACCTACACACACCCTTGTGCTCCCATTGACCTACATAGAGTTGACCGCAGGTTCAAACCCTTGAGAAATTCGGAATAACGATAACTGTTGTACGAGGCCATAACTGTAGTAGTATAGTAGATTCTGATCAAATCACGATGCCCTTACCCCCAACACAAAAATAAAGGGCAGCACACGTTTTCATGATAAATCATTAAACACAATAATGCGTGTTGAAGTGTATTATACAACCACTACTTCTTGCAAACAAAGTATCAATTGGAAGTCCAAGGGGAAGAAACTTTTATTAGAACTCAGAGCCTGACCCTGACGTAAAAATGACACCATCTCTTCTTCCTCTTCATTCGCTTATAAAGCTATGAAGTACTTTTTTCTTGCTGACAAGACATCGCGCCAATGGCTTTATATCCTAAAAATCAGTATTTGAATATCTAATAAACATTTAATTCCACAAACACTGTAAACTTTAGCAAATGTAGTTAAATCTTCTAAACTATGCATTAATGTCTGCTTAAAAACATGTATACTGTGTGCAAGATCTGTGCAAATGATCGAAGCGGTGTGAACTGTATGCAGAAAGTAGTCTTTAAAAAAAATAATAATAATCACTGGATGCCCACAAGCAATTTCTACGATTATAAGTTACTGTGGTTTAGTTCCCCACCTCCCTGTATATATTTAACTAATTGAATTCATATAAATGTGTGATTAGTTGACTAATTGCATGTTTAGTCGACTACTAATCAACTAGAAAAATATTTAATCGGGGGCACCCCTAATAAACACATCCACTATGTTAAGACTGTGCCTTAAGAACTACAGTGGGGAAAAAATTTATTTGATTTCCTGCTGATTTTGTAAGTTTGCCCACTTACAAAGAAATGAAGGGTCTGTAATTTTTATGGTAGGTTTATTTTAACGTATAGAGACAGAATACCAACCAAAAAATCCAGAAAAAACACATTACAGGTGCATCTCAATAAAATAGAATGTCGTGGAAAAGTTAATTTATTTTAGTATTAACTCAAATTGTGAAACTCGTGTATAAAATAAATACAATGCACGACAGCCGGGAATTTAGTTTAAGGTCAGTTTGTTTCTTTTAAATGTTATGATTTTGTGGGCTCACTTTAACAAAACCACTGTCACCTATCTCAACAATGTAAATACTTCATAAACCAATAAAAAAAAAAGGGGCATTTTAAGTGAATCGATGGGCGCGTTCGGGAAGTATGGTCTTTACTGTAGCATGGTACATCAATACTTGGTAAGGGGCGCCTCTTTCTTTACTTACTTGCCGTCATTCGCGTGGATGGAGGTGATCATTTGGTGGCACTGGCTGAGGTGGTTATGGAAGTCCCAGGTTCTTAGGCCCAGATGGACTGAATGGCCACTGTATTTTGTGGTCTCTTGTTCTCATTTCCTCTTGCACAAACCCATAAGATCTCTTTGTGACTTATCATTTTTTTTTTGTAGTGGGTCCACCAATGTTTTGCACCACACCAGTCGGATGGATTGGTTGATCCGAGCTCCTCTTTAACTATCCTCTCTAAATCCTTAAGGTTTCTTGGCTGTTGTTTATCAACTCGAAGTTTCAGCTCCCTCCACAGATTTTCTATATGATTGAGGTCTGGAGACTGGCTAGGCCACTCCATGATCTTAATGTGCTTCTTCTTGAGCCACTAATTTGTTACCTTGGCGGTATGTTTCGGGTCATTGCCATACTGGAAGACCCATCCATGA
>JADLZN010011766.1:0-207448 GCA_018155175.1 Sinocyclocheilus anophthalmus
TATAACGACTTTATTTTCTTGTTATATCGACATAACTAGAGTTTTTTTCTCGTTATAACGACTTATTTTCTGGTTATATCGACATAACGATAGTTGTTTTCTCGTTATAATGACTTATTTTCTCGTTATATCGACATAACGAAAGTTGTTTTCTAGTTATAATGACTTAATTTTCTCGTGATATCGACATAACGAGAGTTGTTTTCCCCCCCCCTCGTTATAACGACTTAATTTTCTCGTGATCTCTACATAACGAGAGTTGTTTTCTCGTTAGAACGACTTAATTTTCTCGTTATATCGCCATAACGAGAGTTGTTTTCTCGTTATAACGACTTATTTTCTCGTTATATCGACATAATGAGAGTTTTTTTCTCGTTATAACGACTTAATTTTTCTCGTGATCTCGACATAAAAAAAATTGTTCTCTAAGTTACAAAACTGCGCCAACAAGTGGCACCATATACCTGAATATAACTGATGGGGTGTTGCAGGCTATACTGTATGTCCACTTTACTGTACACGTTTGGGATAGAATATGAACGACCTCGTGAGGTGGGCATGGTTGTTCACATAATATAAGCGGTTAACAATCATTTTTTCCATCACTTTACAGAGGTTAGATGTCAAAGCAATTGGCTTTCCCGAATCTTTCCCTGGTTTGGGAATAGGAATTACGACCATGATAAAGGCAGTTGACCTTTAAAAGATCCAATATTGCTTTAAGTATCACTTCGTCCATTTGTTTAATCATATTATAGCAAACTCTATCTTTCCCTGGGGCGGTATTTCTAACTTTAATTAATACTCTTTTTAGTTCCCACATTTTAAAAGTGGCATCTAATGCTGTTAGACTATTAGGTTTTTTAATATAGATATCTTGATGTTGCTTTAAGATTTCTTCCCTCCTTCTCTTATAATTTTCTTCAAGATTATTTGTACTGTGAGCCTTTTGAATGGTAAAGGCCAACAGTTCAGCCTTTTCCTCTTCAGTCACTGGTTTTTCCCCTTCATCTATTAAAACTGGAATATTCTGATTTCTATAAACTCCAACAATCCTTTTAAGGACACTCCATACTTCTCTCAACTGAGTTTCATTACCTATTGTGTAACAAAATGATTGCCAATACCTCTTTTTGGCTTGCTTAATTATCTTCCTTGCCTGAGCCCGTTTCCTCTGATAAATTAGCACATTTGTAGGTATTAATGTTTTCCTAAGCTCCCTGAATGCTCTATTTCTATCTTTGACTGCTTTAGTGCACTCTTCATTCCACCAAGGAACAATCCTCAACCTATCTTTACCTTCTGATTTAGGAATGGAGTCTTCAGCTGCATTAATAATAATCGCATTTAATATTTCAGAACATAAGTCTATATCATCTTCAGTACTATAATTCTCCATTCCATCAATGCATAACCCAGTCAGCTTTATCAAATTTCCACCTGGTTTGCTTTGTTTTATTTTGGTGATACATTTCCATTCCAAAAGCACATATTATTGGAAAATGATCACTACCTAATGTTGAATGATCTAGGACTTCCCATCTACATTCCAATGCTATAGTTCCCGGAACTATTGTTAGATCTAGACAAGAAGTTGAAGAATCCCTTATATTGAATCGAGTTCCCTTCCCATCATTTAAACACACTAAAGCTTGTTCCTCCATAAACTCTTCTACAACCCTTCCATTCCAATCTGTGCATAAACTTCCCAACAGTGCATTATGTGCATTAAAATCCCCACACCATATTAAATTATCCCCAGCCTTAGTTCTTATTATATTCAATTCATCTAATGATTGCAAGGATTATAAAAGTTGACCACCTTTATCCCACCTTCCTGTGACCATACCTCTACCACAACACATTACCTAATATTATTTCTCTAAAAGCCACTCCATTTTTAACAAAGGTTCCACATCCCCCACCATTTGATCCAATTCTATCTTTTCTAACTGACTTGTAACCAGGAATGACAAAATCTAATTGTGGATGAAGCCAAGTCTCCAGAATACAAATAATGTCTGGTAAAATTGTTAACTGATGTACAAGTCTTTTAAATTCTTGGCCATTCGCAATCAAACTTCGGGCATTCCATTGTAGTATTTTCATTGAATGGTTTTACTTCTTTGACTTCCCGAAGGATCACATAACCCTGTGGTTCCCTCGGTTTGTCCAAGTAATGTTTGAATCAGTTCAACTGAAATTTCAGTAATACTCAAATGTCGAGCAGCTGCGGATATTATGATTTTCAGCTTTTCGGTTCTTTTCGCTGTTTGAGCTGAGCAATTAATGACTTCTGCTATAAATGCCACAAAATTCATTTTGTTTACCACAAGCATGTTTCCACCCAAGAGACATTTATGACTGCATGTATCTTTAAATTGGGTTGTGTTGTTTTCCTTCAGATTTCCATTAACAGCTTGTACTTGCTTAACTGCTTGAGCATATGAAATATTTTGTACTGTTTTGTATTTCATTGCTTCTGTAGCTAGTTTTTGGGCTTTTCAACCTAGTGTGGACCTCCACAATTACAACATTTAGGTTCAATCCCCTCACCACATTGCCCATAATCATGATCTCTGCTACATTTGCAACATCTTCTTCTCCCTTTACAAACTGCTGCAACATGTCCCAATCTTTGTCAGTTAAAACATCTCAGTGCTGGTCTGATATACGGCCGAACCGTATAGCACATATATCCAAGTTTTTGCAGTTGAATGTTAATACAACAGTAGTACTATCTTCTTTCCTACCATTTTTACTAGACTGCAAACGCTTCACTTCTGTCACCATTTCATTCTTTATCTCTGTCTTTAATACTTCTTCAGATAAGGACACAGGCACCCCCAAGATTACTCCTTTAAGATGATCAAGTTCCCCCGGTACATGACATTTGACTGCTGCACCACCTAGTTCTTTGATACTTAACGCATTCTCTTGTTGTTTTCTATTTACACAAAAAAATGAGGACGCGATTGTTTGTTAAGCACCTTGCAGAGTTAACATTGCCTAGTACTTTCTTTATTATTTTCGTAAATTTCATTGGATTGTTGATGTTTTCAATTTTTCCGGAAAATGCTACTATTACTTTATATTCCACCTCCATTTTCCTGGTTTTGTTATTTCCTCCTATCTCTGTGATATTGTCATCCGACTCAGATTCTCTATTTCTTTGTTTGTTTGATGCATCTGGTACCTGAGGCCATCCCTCACTATCAATTATTGAAGAATCATCTTCATCATCCATACTACCTGAATCCATCCTCTCCAGTCTCAGCACAGTTGATGCTAACCCGCCAAACCACCTCCGTCGTCCTACCGGTCAGCTGACCCGGAACTCAGGCTCATTTCTATTGGGCTATTTTAATGGGAACACTTTAACCTGAGAATGAATATTATGAACAGCAGAGTGCATGCATTCCTGTTTAATGAGACAGTACATTTCACATGCCTTACAAAGTCTCTTCTTCAAGGCAAAATTGAGTAGGTCCGTTTTTATTTACACATAGTTTGTGGTGGTCCTGTAGGATAAGTAGCTACAGAACATTTAATCAACGTTGCAATTCAATATTAATATTGAACACGGAATCAGCAAAACTGAAGAATTTCCTATTGAATTTTAGAATAGTTATTTTGGTTTTATGAGTGCAGTATACGGTCTATGGTAGGCCTAAACATTACTTCAAGGGACTTTTTGTTGTTGTTGTGTAATCTTACTGTGTGGGACATTACTGTATCCTAACCGACCACAAGAAATAACAGAGGCAAACCATGAAGCAAAACATGATCTTCTAGATTTTGAGCAGCTCTGTATGCTATTTGAATGAGTGAAAGGGTGTTCTTTTTTTAGACACAGCAATAAAACCCTATTATGTTATTGCCTTATCTTCATATTCTATAGAGAATTAATATAATCAATTATGTAATGTGTACAAAGAACTTGAATATCATTCATAAGCATGATCCAATTAGCCACGGCTGGTAGACACCGTAATGGTGCGTTTTAGACCAAAATAACAACTGGAACTTCGCTGGAGGTTGGACTTCCAACTTGTTAGTAGGAACACACTGATAAACCCTGTCATGATGTCATTTCCAAGATGGCAACCGCTTACTGAAACTGTGTTGGTGAGTCATGACACCAACTTCTTTTGTTTTCACTTGACTAGAAATCATTTCCAGAGAACACAACTACATCCCCATAGCCAGAATAAACCACAAAGTGAACCTGACATTAGCTGGCTACACAAGAATACGATTACTATAAATGTACTTTCAATTAATAAACCAATTGGCTGCAAATGTACTCTGAATGTTAGAAATACATTTTGATTTGCAGAAGTTATATCATAGGCTATATATTTTAAACAAACAACCTCTTTATGGCACTTGAGTACACATTTCACATTTAAATGCCTTGTTCAAAGGCACAATAGTAATACAGCAGGATAGAATATACAAAAATAAACAGAAATGTGCTTTTGTTTGTTCACGCCATAACTGCTCGCTTTGAGTGGACATTCTTCCTGTGGGAAAAGTTCATGTTTGGTCTCTGTAGTTCTCCAGGTGGGATGAATAAATCTGCAGGTTCAGCTGAAGTCTGTATGTTCACAGTAGTTTTAAAGTCTATGGTTGCATACTCCGTGTTGTCGTAGTTTGAGGTCTGTTTCAGTTTTCCTCTGCTGGTCGCATTTTCAGACTGTAGGACTTGAATCTCTGCGTAGTGTAAACCATCCTCATTCTGCTTCCGTTTTTTATTCACCTGGGCATACTGTGGTTCAGCTGACACAAGGTCATACATGTGAGCATCAACACGGGCCTGCTGTGAAAAAAAAGTTGTTGTCACAAAAACATTAGCATAAAGTTTTTTTTAGTGACCAGTTAAACCAACACACCTGATGGGAAGGAACCACAGGTGGACCTGTTGTAAAGATGAACATTGTTGAATAGCAATCAACATTACAACAATGGGATAAGCAAGTAATAAACATTCTTTTGCTAATTAGAGAATCCTTTTAATTTATTATCTCATAAATGGAGCTTTTGTTTTGTTGTGTTTTGTTACCTTTTCTTTTTGCCTGTTTTTGTGAAAGCTTTCTTGGATTTATTCTCCACCTAAGAAAAAAAGCACATACTACAATTTAAATAAAAGTTGGTTTATTTGTTCTGTAGTGTAGTCCCCTAACTGAAGTTGATCATTGATAGACTTTTCCATTGTGAAAAAGAGCTGTGTTTAACTATACTGAATGTGCATTTGTAGTGCACTTCAAATCTTAAAAGTACATTTTTGTAATTTAAAATCTTATGAAATAAGGCCCTGAAGTTCGTAAAGAGAGCACACTTTTCATGACAATGTTCTTAATGAACCTAATACACCTTTTAAAAGTTTTCTTTCAGGCTATTTGATTTTTTTTAAATATCTTGTCATGCTTTAATTTTGATTCGACTTACATGCTAAAGCACAAATACTTGATTATAACTAACTGTAAGTATTTTTATTTTACATTTGTCCAGTTCTTTCATTTCAAAGTGTAATTACATCATGCTGTATTTTAAATACTACCTACAATTTTCAGCAGCAATTACATTTTAGTATACATTAGTATACTAAATAAGTTTGTCATACCTTCTGCAGACTTTAACAATATTTTCAAAGACAATAGACGTAATTACAATCAAAGATGCCCTTATTTTCCCTACTTAAGTGGGTCAAAAAACATTTTTAAGATAGCATTTAATATGAACCTAATCTATAATAAATGTTCAATTATTTGTAAATAACATGAAATTAAGTGTCTGAAAACATTACACTCAGTATGCACAGTACATTCTTTCAAAGTAATAAGCACTCTAATTAAAAGTAGTGTACTTCTTTTTTACAAGGGTTAAGAGGAAGAATATTTAGCTTCCTACTTCTTTGTCCTGTTAAATGCTAATACAATACACTTCCCTCTTTCCTGAACAATACAATACCTTATGAACACCAACAGCATTTGTTAAGCATTCAAACTATCAAATATGAACAGACACAGAGGATCATGTTTCTCAAAGAATGGCCTATACTTAAAGGTTCACATTTGTGTTAAATAGTGAACAGAACATTTAGCAACACAAATGAATCTTGTTTAAGGCAGTTTCCTTCCCATCAAGATCCTACTGATAAAACAAGCACATGTCATAGAACCCTGTCGCATTTGAGTAAATAAATACTGTAAACCCAGTATGTTTAACAATTTAAACATGCAAATGTTTGGCTACTCACTTATTTATTGTTTTGGTTAAACTGCTCCCCATGGCAGAGATCGTCGTCAGTGCACAGATAGCCTAGAGTTGATCAGTTGCTCATTTTCCATTTCCTTGTTCCTCTGTATCTGGAGTCCTGCAGGTGTTGCTCTTAAAGAAAGCTACCTTTGTACCTCGAGCTGCAACGCCCCTATCGTTGAGGCTGACCTTTAGGTCATGAATGTTTGACAATATCTTTAATGTTGTATATCTTTCCAGTCATTCATTCATGAACAGAATGATAGTGGCTAGGTAACAAGAGATCCATTTCCCTGCAGAGAACTCTTGGTTTACATTGGACTTACTGTGCACTACTTGCATTGTACAGTAGCTGTATTGTAATATCCTCATACATGTACATGTAAATAGTTAAACAATTTTAATCATTTTTAAGTGACGTGTTATGTCTTGTTTAGTCTTTTTAAAAAATCATTCATTAAAGCTGAAGTGTGTAAGTTTGCAATGATAAAATCTTTCTCAGATCCGGTTAATATGCAGAGAGAACTGTAAGTAAACAATGGTAGACTGATTTCCCAGAAAAGTGTAAACACTGTGATTCTATAACCGATGGATAGAACCAAGTCATTGCAACTTTAACACAGCAACAGTGGCTCAACCAATGGCACAACTTTGGGGCAGGACTATCTTTATAGTCTACCAATGGCAGGTGACCTTTTCATTTTTGCAATAACTGTAAGTAACAAAACGGAGGCAAGAGTGTTTTACATTTTTGCCAGCTATACAGAAAAGTTTATTAGAAAACATATTTTTGTCTAGCAAAATTCCCCTGCCACACATCCAGCAAGGTTATCCTGAGGGAACTTAATGTGCGTCATAAAATTCCAGAGTAGAGCTGTAGTCAAGTCCAGCTTTGTCGAGTCCAAGACCAGGACTAGTCGAGACCGAGTCCAAAGAGGTTCGAGTCCAAGACAAGTCCAAGTCCAAAGAGGTTCGAGTCCAATTCAAGTCCAAGTCCAAATAAGACAGAGTCAGAAAAAAAGAATCCTCTTCAAGACCACATAACTATTGATAATTTATGTGATAAAAGAGACATTGTATCTTCAATTCTAAGATAATCATTTTACATTATTATTTGTAATGATCAAAAAGCATGTGCAAAGTAACAACTCTGTAGGACTGGGGTCTCCTAACTAGATCCTGGAGGGCCAATGCCCTGCAGAGTTTAGCTCCAACTGGCCTTAACACACCTATCCTATTATAGCAGACATATCCACTGATTTGCATTGATTTTGCCTTTCTAATAGTCCTGCACGATATGAGGAAATTCTGCTATGTGTGATAACAGTGGAGTTTTTTTTTTTTGCAATGATGATTACTTGTGATAAATAAATGAATAATTAACTGTGCAAATTAGGGCCAACAAATAAAACTAAATAATTTTGTTTTTTGTTTTTACAGCAGTGAGCATTACAGCCAATAACATACGATTCCATTGAGTTTATTAATGCAATGGCCAATCAAAGGCGTTCAGATGAGTCATCGCTGAAACGCCAGAGTTTTGTTGAGTGCTGAATTCTGCACTCTGGCGCCTAAATCCACCAACTCTGCTATTTCATAGCACGTTTTTATGCTGCTATTTAGCCCATTGCTGCTATTAGCCAATGAGCTGCTATTTAGCCCATTGCTAAATAACATGTTCATACTGAAATGACTATGAAAATACGATTCATCTTTCAGCCCTATTTCTAACCTCATAAAAAGAGTCGGTAACACTTTACAATAAGGTGTCATTTGTTAACATTAGTTAATGTATTAACTAACATGAACAAACAATTAACAATATATTTATTACACTATTTATTTTTGTCTTTGTTAACATCATTCATTGTTAGTTCATGTTAGTTCACAGTGCATTAATGTTAACAAACACAACTTGTCATTTGAATAATGCATTAGTGAATGCTGAAATTAAAGTGTTAACTAATATTAATAAATGCTGTAGAAGTATTTTTCATTGTTAGTTTGTGTTAACTAATGTAGTTAACTAATTAACCTTTTTGTAAAGTGTTACCAAAGAGTCAAATACAAAGGCTAATTCTTATGTTCAGGATGCCTTTCCGGCTCAACATACCTCTCTTTGTGGTGTCTTTGTAGGTGCCTTACGAAATTAGATGTTGTCCCACAGGTTTCTGCAATAGTTTTGTTGCAAAATTTGCAGTTGGCCTTGTGTTTCTTCTTCTTCCGTGCCCCGTCGAAGAATTCTCTGTGGTTTGTAAAACCATACTGTATGTCATGTGACAAGAATCAACCAATCAGCTTAATCCTTTCCCGTAACAACATTGAAAGTTCAGCCAAGATGAAGGAACAGCTGATCATAGCTGTACAAGGATAGCCATTTTTTTAAATAAATTTAGTTGCAGAGCTACTGCGAGGGATTTTTAGTGCTGGAAATCCATTTATCATTTGCTGAAACTCCCGATTCTTCATAAAGAGCAGAGGTCATGGTTGCTTAGCAACGGCTATGAAGGTATTTTGGTGCAAACAACTGAGTGACCGGGACAGCGAATTTGTAGGTGTAAGAATAGCCACACATGTTTATCAGTAAATCTGAAGTCACAGACAAAAGTTGCATACTTGTAGATATTTTTTTCTCTCCCACAAACAGTTACACGTTCTTGAATCCTTCATTGCAGGTGCACAAATCCTATTCTACGAATCACAAATTAAGAAACTCATACGTTCACATTTTTTGCTACTATTGCTGCAGTGAATATGGTTCAAAACACATTCACACACCTGCATCAAGAAATGTGAAGTCACGGACGAATTTTGTACATCCTCAAATCAGTTTGTGAATTCTTGCAATTAGATTTGCACGCTTGT
The DNA here is from genome assembly GCA_018155175.1 of Sinocyclocheilus anophthalmus. Lineage (NCBI taxonomy): Eukaryota > Metazoa > Chordata > Actinopteri > Cypriniformes > Cyprinidae > Sinocyclocheilus > Sinocyclocheilus anophthalmus. The sequence goes on from JADLZN010011766.1 coordinate 9,127, forward strand.
AGAATGTTTTATTACATATATAGATTTTTTTTTCTTGGATGTTTTTTCTAGCACAAACAAGTGCATTAACTACAACGGCGTGAATCTTCTGCTACGAGTCTCAAACACTGTTTTTCCGCTTGCAAATGACAAGTTTCACGCTCTCTCCCTTATGCACTGCCTATCTGTGTGATAAATGGTGCAATAGTGATTTGTGCATCTGTAGAGGCAACGGCGCGCATTGTTCAGAGAGCAGAGAATTTCAGCCAATCGGAAGAGCTCATTTGGGCGCCTGAAACACGCCCCCTGGTTTTAGCCACAACCCCGAAAAATCGCGAGCTGCCAGCATCTTGACAGCGACAAGTATCAGAAAAGGTACGGTGGCTAATTTTTCTTTCTGAAATCATTTGTTTATAGCTTAAATATAGCTACTTTGGTAAACAGTGTTTCTTAGTTAGGTTGGCAAATCTTATTTCACGAAAGGTAAGCTGAAGTTAGCCTACCTGCACTGTTAAGTGTGCTATTTAATCGTCTCGTATTAAATTACACTGTCTAATTTATTCCTTGTATACTGTTATGCTTTACCTTATAGAAAACTAAAAGTAAACTAAAGGTAATTTACAGCAGCAATCTATAGTAGGTAAATATCTATAGATATTGAGCCAAATCACAAAACAAGTTTTCTCAAAGGAATGAAAACTGAGATAACTAAAGTAATTAGTAATCCTACCCAACACTGAGAGTAATAATTACTAGGCAAATTACCTACTATTGATTGCCTGCTGTAAATTACCTTTAGTTTCTATAGTAGGCTATCCCAATAAAATTACTATTCACCAAAGAAAAAAAAATGGTACCCTTGGTTTTAACTTACTCGCCTGCGAAGATGCACTCTGATCTGTCATTTTTCTATAAGGTAAGCATAACAGAATACAAGGAATAAATCGTTATATTAGACGGTGTAATTTAATACGAGACGATTGAATAGCACGCTTAACAGTGCAGGTAGGCTACCGTTAGCTTACCTTTCGTGAAATAAGATTTGCTAACTTAACTAAGAAACACTGTTTACCAACGTAGCTGTATTTTAGCTATAAACAAATGATTTCAGAAAGGAAAAATTGCCACGTACCTTTTTTGATACTTGTCGTTGTCAAGATGCTCGCAGCTCGCGATTTTCCGGGGTTGTGGTTAAAACTAGGGGGCGTGTTTCAGGCGCCCAATGAGCTCTTCTGATTGGCTGAAATTCTCTGCTCTCTGAACAGTGCCTGCCGTTGCCTCTACAGATGCACAAATGACTTTTGCACCATTTTTCACACAGATAGGCGGTGCATAAGGGTGAGAGCGTGAAACTTGTCATTTGCAAGTGAAAAACTGTGTTTGAGACTCGTAGCAGCAGATTCCCGCCGTTGTAGTTATCACTTGGGTTTGTGCTAGAAAAAGCATCCAAGAAAAAAATATATATATGTAAGAAAACATTCTACAAGCGTGCAAATCTATTTGCAAGAATTCACAAACTGATTTGCGGATGTACAAAATTCGGCTGTGACTTCACATTTTTGATGCAGGTGCGTGAATGTGTTTTGCACCATATTCACTGCCGCAATAGTAGCAAAACTTGTTAGCGTACGAGTTTCTTGATTTGTGATTCGTATACTAGGATTTGTGCACCTGCAGTGAAGTATTCAAGAACGTGTAACTGTTGTGTTGTTTTTGTGGGAGAGAAAAAAATATCTACATGTTTGCAACTTTTGTCTGTGACTTCAGATTTTCTGATACACATGTGTGGCTATTCTCTACAACTACAAATTACGCTGTCACGGTACACTCATGAATTTTGTGCACCAAATACTTCGGAACGGCAGACGCCACGGAGCGCAAGCAAGAGAGCGCAGCTACAGAGTGCTTTGGAAGAAGGAGGCATTCGGCGCGCCTAGCGTTTTCCACGCGGTTTCAGGCGCTCATGCAAATGTGTTTTTGTTTTTAAGGGAGAAAAAAAAGCTATTGCTGGACTCGGCGCGACCAACTGAGACCTTTGGGCGTTGTTGACCAATTCCGAGACATGACCATGTCCGAGACAATGTCTAGTGCAACACCAACGCTGCCGAGACCATAGACAAATTCTCGAGTCCGAGACTTAGTACTACAGCCCTATTCCAGGTGTACATTTTTTACACTCCCTGATGTAAGCGTAGACCATAAATGAAGTTAACTAATGTCCACTACCATTCAAAAGTTTGGAAAATTCAGACTTTTTTGGTTAGTGTTTTTAAGGACTAGTTTTATTGAAGAAGAAAGTCCCCTACATCTTGGAAGGCCTGAGAGTGAGTAAATAAACGGCAGGTTTTCATTTTTGGTGAACTTTTCCTCTAAAAGAAGTCTTTTATTCTTATCAAGTCTGCATTTATTTGATCAAAATACAGTAAACATTAATATTGTGAAATATTATTAGAATTAAAAATAATTTTCTATTTTAATATTAAACGGTGGCAAAATTGTTGCAAATCAGCAAAACTGTAAAAATGCAAAACTGTTAGCAAATAAGCACATTAAAATGATGTCTGAGGGATCATGTGACACTGAAGACAGGCTGCTTAAAATATCAGCTTACATCACAGAATAAATTACATTCGAACTAAACTTTATTTATCTTCCTCTTTATTCCATCTTTTTTGACCCTCTAACTCTAGCACTCTCGATTCTAATTCTATTCTTAAAAAAAAACTTGCCCCTTTTAGACTTGCCCTCTATTCATTTTCTGCTTGTTTTCTTTAAAAAAACAACAACTAACATTTGATTTCTAATCTTTTTGTATTCTATCTGTTTTCTTTTCATTTATTATACAATTAAAAAAAGCAAAAAAGGCCTCTAACACTAGCTTTACTCTATTCTTTTTCTATTTTATCTGTTTTCTTTTTATTATATGATTTTTTTTAAAAAACCTTGCTACGTGTACTGCCTTCAATACCACGACTGAGGTGCCCTTGAGCAAGGCACCGAACCCCCAACTGCTCCCGGTGCCGCAGCAAAAAGGGCCTGCCCACTGCTCCGGGTGTGTGGTGTGTGTGTGTGTGTGTGTGTGTGTTGTGTCACTGCTGTGTGTGTGCACTTTGGATGGGATAATGCAGAGCACTAATTCCAAGTATGAATAACCATACTTGGCCACATGTCACGTCACATAAGTAAACTGAGACTTGATATAGCACTTGTATATCATTGCTCTTTTGTTTGATTTTGATTGCTTCCCTTGTCCTCTTTTGTATCGCTTTGATAAAAGCTCTCGAAATGACTAATTTATTAAACTGAAAATGTAATACTAAAGTCTTTTGAGTCTTAGTGGCATAACAATTTTTTTTTTTCAAAAACATAAAAAATCTTAATTATTCCAAACCGTTCGACCTGTAGTTTACATACAGACCCAGAAGAAATCTGTAGACTTTTTCTGGACTAATTTTAGTTTGGAATCTGCAGAATTCTGTGGAATGCATTTTAACAAACTGTGAAACAACACAAGTGAGAGAACTTCGAATTATTCAAAATATCCAAAATATTTAATAAATGAGCACGCAAGTGTTGGACAATCCAACTCCATAGACTTTTCAACAGAGTTCTGCGGGATTCCATGTAGGCCTGCTTATATCAAGTCCATTTGATTAACTTTTGCTTTCCTTCTTGTCCACTTTAATCTTGAGCTGGTTGATTTTAGGCTCCAGGTCCTCAGTTTTTCGTGGTGCCTGGATACACAGTATCCCGTCGTGTGAGAGAGACACCTGCACCAGCAGCGGATCCACACCCATTGGTAAGATGTATGTGCGGGTAAACTCACGACTCACAAAGCCATGCTGGTCCATTCTCTGAGCGTGCCGCCCAGTCACCTCCAACAGGTTGTCCACTGTTCGCACACTGATCTCATCCGGAGTGAACTGGCACACGTCCAGCAAAACTCGATACCAATCATCTTCACTTTCTACCTGAGAGAAGCCCCGCTCGAGCTGCTTGTTGATGCGGGGACGAATGTAGTAACCGTGGTACAGGACAGGGGTCAAAAGGTCCTTGGGACTCAGTGCTGAGAAGGTGAGAAGGCAAAAAAAATAGATCATAATCTCAGTTAATCATACTCTCACAATGCGTCCAGTGGCATGTAATTTGTCTCTCCATAATGAAAGTGGAAACAACACAATATAAACATTTTATGATTATGCTGCATTCTATTCAGCTTGGTATATCAAAATTTCCTCCTTCCTGCTTGGAAAAGTGTAAGTGAATACCAATTGCAGTCAGACTTTGAACTTGGAAACAAGCAGGCGTATGATGTTGCGAAAATCCTTTAATAAAGTTTAAAGTCCTAAGTTCTAAAAAAAAAGTACTCTTTGTGTTTCTTTTGGTTTCATCCAGTTTTGAAAAGCTGAAGTGTAAATGTATATGAATACATCGATGATTCTCTTTCTTTTGGGCCTTATGTTTAGTGCCTTGTGAAAAAATTAAAGTCGAAACTGGGCCTTTTTTAGAGTCAAGTATTGTCTTTCTTTTGCAGCAAGGAAGAGATTGGTAGCAGCTAAATTTTTTGTCAGTGTTGGATTATTGTGATATCATTTATATGCAGGCACCTAAGCATTGTTTACAGGCGTGTCTGATTTATCATGGAGCATTGGTACTTATTTATACAGTATATAAAATCATTTTAGGTTTACTTCCTTCGTATTTACAGCAGAATAGCATTCAAAAAGGTGTAAAGAATTATGGTCTTCGCTCACAAGGCTATTATCTTTTAAGCATCCCTAAAGTTTGTACTAATATGGGTCAACGGGCATTTAGTTATGCAGCTCCATTTGATTGGAATCAATTACAAGATAAGTTATGCTTAAAAGAGTTGGTATCACTAACTGATTTTAAATGTATTTTAAAGGATCTAGTTTTAGAATCATTTGATTGTAAATGTTTCGAGTGACTTGTGCATATTTCTGTATATGTAAATCAATGCATTTTGTTTTATGTGTAAGTGTAACTAAATGTGCTGCCTATCTTGGTCAGGACCCTCTTGTTAAAGAGATTTTAAATCTCAAGAGATTCATTTCCTGGTTAAATAAAGGTAAAAAAAAAAATTAGTATTCACTCTAAAATATGTGTTCCTTCCACCTTGAATAATCCTAATCGTAATAAATTGCACCAAGTGAAATTTTACAACCTGAACTAACCTTGCCTTATCATAAAAATGTCAATATTTTAAGAGACTTTTGACCTCATGATATCATTTGATGTTTTGTTTACATTTTGTTTTTGTGCACTACATGACTTGGTGGACATGTTTTTCTTTTCAAATATTAATAAACAATGAAGCCGATTTCTTAAAAGAAAATATTGAATAAAATATTCTTAATTATTTAAGTTCCTTTTCAAGACATCTTTTTTCATTGTGATATCAGAACAGTTGTATCATGCTAACATTTTTACTTAATACTTCCAGAACGAAAAAAATTCAAAAATATAAATAAAATTACAAAAAGATCAAATTTCTTGTTTTATTTTTTTCTACATGTTGCTAAATGGTAGTTACCCTACATGCACATGCCAAAGCACTTAATTTGTTTTTTTTAATTAATTCTTTTAATAAGCCTTTTTTCATCATTGTGATATCAGTTGGATTACTGACAACTTTTTATGCCTCTATACAGGTGTATTGAAGTCTATGTATTGCATTTTTTATGTATTTATGAATGGAACAAAAAAATCCAGACAAAGAAACTAAAATCATGTCATTGACCATGAAGCAATTTGCTACTATTGATGGAAATGTATCTACTTTACATGAAAAGCTTGTCTCTCTAGATTCTAATTGGAAATGTCTTCTAGAAGACACAGGGAATCTGCATGTCAGGTCTATTTACAATTTGTGAAGCCAGCAACAGATCAAGACTCAGGGTTGCACTTACCGTTTCTATTTTAATCCTATCACATGTGGCATTTTTACGCTGCTCTGTTATAGCTTAACAGTGAGTGGTGTTTTCACAGTTGGCCTCGAAACCTGCTGCTAACTTGTTTGATAAGATCAGCTCATAATCATTCATGAAGAGGACAAGAGGTTTTTTTGGTCATGTCATGTGTGGAATTCTAAATATAAGTTGTTACTGAGGCATCACATTTCAATACTGTCATAGTACAAGTGCCAATATGGATGTTCACAATTATATATTTATTAGCTAATAGCTATAGACTGACCCTCATTTATGACAATCAAAATGATTTTTTTACGCTAAAATCAAATATATGAGAACGGCTTAAAGCATTTTTAAAGTCATTGAGACATAGCATGATAGCCAGCAATATAAAAATACAAGAAATGTACACATACAGGATGTTTTGCCTTAAAATGTTGTCTATTTCTATTATATTCAAGACTCTAATTTGACTTACCTTCTGCAAAGTTCTGATCATAGATTCGAGGGGGTGAACACATCTCGTAATCCATACTCATTGGGTAGGCATGAGGAACGGTGCGGTCAGCCATTTTGACCTCTTTAGCAGGTTGACTAGATAACTGAAAAATTCACTGGATTGACAGACTTCAGTTACACTAATTTTCGGAGTGTGAGAGGAGCAGGAAGGCTAGAAAGAGAGAGGGGTGGAAAGAACAGCGGGGGAAAGGAGAAGAGAGATAGTGCACTTGAGACAGGACAGTGATAAATGTTGCTACAAATAGCTTGTAGTAAACGCTGTGGACCTGCATAGCTCATATAGGAGGACATATACTGTACACAAATGCAAATGGTGAATGGGTTTTAGTGAGAGACTCAAAAAGCAAAACAGTCTAAAGAAAGAAAAAAGAAAAGAAAAAGGTTGTTATTTCAACTCTTGAAAACTCTTGTTTGGAATAGGTCTTAAAATAACACATTAAAATAAAATGAAATAACATGAATGAGCCTCATAACAGCATTACACCATATTAATCAGTCAAAATGTTCTTTGCAGCAAAAATAAATAAATAACAATAAAAAGTGAAAATTTGCATTGCATAAATGCCTAATGCAAATCTTAATTATAGTTCAATTGAATGGAAATTGCTTAATATTATATTCTAACTGAAAATAATTTTTTTTAGATATTTTATTTTAAAATTGCTTTTGCATTGCACATGACAATAAGTTAAAGAGTTGCACTATACCATTCAAAAGTTTGGTCAACATATTTATTTGGCATTTATAATATTACAAATTATGTCGGTTTCAAATAAATCCTGTTCTTTTAAAATTATATTTATTCTATTTATCAAAGAATCCTAAAAAGGCAAAAGGTATTTAAAAGAGGAAAATAGTTAAACTGTTATCGATTTCACTGATTATTGTTTATTAGGTTCACATGTTGAGTATTAAGACGTGGCTAACACTGTTTTTCAAATAGAAAAGCAGCATTTCTAAGAAAAATTGTAGTCAATAAAAAAGTATATTTATTCTGTAAAAAGCATCTGCAAAAAATTAGTCACAGGTGTCCAACACAAAAAAAGAAAATAGGCTTTGCAACAGGCAAAAAAAATGACATCGGAAAAGAGTATGTAAAAGAGGATAAACAGTTTTTAAACGTATAATATTTTAATCAAACAATATACTGATTTTTTTTTTTTTGTTAGCAGCCTTAGTAAGCATGAGAGATTACAACCCCAAATTTTTTCTAATAATGTTACCAAGTCCAGTACTGTAATTTTTTTCTTGCTAAACTAATAATAAGTCCAGGGAACTAAAAGGGCACCAAATCCACAAAAATGAAATGTTTAAAATTATAAAGTATTCACTGAGAGCACAGCGACCGAGACTGCTTACCCCTCCAAAATCATGATGTCCAGTCAGTGTGCCAGCTCAAGTAAGCCCCGAACACACTGCCCAGCCGAGGGCTTGTTCATGGGGATTGACTTTGTATGGTGTTTAGCCTGGCACAGTTATCTCAGCCACATTCGCTGTCAGATTCAGTAAAGACTAAACCTCCAAAGGGGCTCAGAACAGAAATATGCTCGGGCACATCACCTCATGGGCATCCTAATCTGTGCTGGCATCAAATGAGCCAGCACCGGAATGCCCAGCAATGACTGACTTTCCTCAATATTGGCAGGTTCAGCGCAGTTTCCAGTGCAGTGAACACAAGGGACCATCAGCACTATTTGGGGCTTGCACTGTAATCCAGTTGGTATCTGAGTGAATTGAAATCCGATCAGCTCTTTGGATAAATACAGAGAGTGATGGTTGGAAGAGGAGACAGGGTAGCAAGCACAGGACAGTGGGAGGGCCAAAGTGAAAGAGGCAAAGGCAGGCAAACAGCTTACATCATTATTCCAGAAAGATCCACAGCTGGCTCGTCTGCCAGGGGCCGAGGGTGTTGCTCTATTTAACTGCGCAGGCAGAAGAGACAGCAGTTTTCTGAGTGCTGCTAAGGCCCAGACACAAAATGGACATCGCCATTCAGCATCCCTGGTTCCGTCGCTCCTTCTGGCCATCCTTCTTTCCCAGCCGGATCTTTGACCAGCACTTTGGGGATCCCATCTCTGAGGCCGACATGATTCCCTCGCTGTACTACCCACGACCTTCCTTTTTCCGCCGGCCAAGCTGGGTGGACAGCGGCCTATCTGAGGTGAGTTTACAATGACTTTTGTCAACGTTGGCAGTCATTACATCAGTTTGTAAATCAGATGAGTGTAGTTCACGTATCTAATTTGTTAAGTCACGCTCTCAAAATAAAATGGGTGTTTAGGATCTTAACGCAGAAGCGGCGGGGCTCGTATTTACTAATGGGTTTTATGGGGATTATGGCCTTGGTGTACAGTTCCCCCCCACTGTTACAGTTAATAAATAAGGGTGGTTTGACATCATTTTATACTGTTAAACAGTTTAGTGGACATAATATTTGTGACACTGGACTACAAAACCAGTCTTAAGTGTCCATTTTTCCAAAACTGAGATTTGTACATCATCTGAAAGCTAAATAAATAAGCTTTCCATTGATGTATGGTTTAGGACAATATTTGGCCGAGATACAAAAAATCTGAAAATCTGCAATCTGAGGGTGCAAAAAAAAAATCTAAATATTGAGAAAATCGCCTTAAAAGCTGTCCAAATGAAGTTCTTAGCAATGCATATTCCTAATCAAAAATTAAGTTTTGATAATTCCGGTCGGAAATTTACAAAATACTCTTCATGGAAACATGATCTCAAATATCATTAGATATTTTTTGGCATAAAAGAAGCAAAAAACTACCATTTTGCCAAGACAAGGATTTTGGCTATTGCTACCAATGTACAGTGACATAAGATGGTTTTGTGGTCGGTTCATCTTTGACCTTCTTGACTGATCAAAACCAAGCATGTCAAAGAGAATGTAAAAATGCGTGTGGTTTGTGATTTTTTTTAATAGTTCTTTAAATTTTATGAACATGAAGTGTTATGAATTATCTCGGTGTCCAATGCCGATGTTTAGCGATAGCTATCACCATTTTTTTGTTTCTAATGGCAAGCTGACTAGTAGTGTCAGCTGTTTTCTAAAAACTATGATCCCAAGGGATAAATATTTGAGCATTATTCCATGATGTAGCGTTGAGTGATTATGCCTAGCACCTATCTTTAAGCAGCACATGAAGTATAGCAGTTCTGTTTGATGGAAACAAAACAAAAAAACCCAATTATTGAATACTTAATGTTGAATTTTTACCAAAAACCCTGTTCAGGCATATTTCACTTAAAAATCAAAAGAAAAATTTTTGGCATAAAGGAAGCAGTGAACCTATTTTTAGAATTATTCGGCTTTTAGCATTGTGAAAGCAGGCTATTGTAATGTGAAAAATGAAAGGGACATTCTAAGACTCCCTATGACACGAAAATAAATTACATTTACTATTGTTGAGCATTAAGATTAATAACTATATAATATAGTAATAAAAACCGTCCTGTCTGCAGTATAATACAGTTTTTTGTTCTTTTGACATTACAAGAATTTAGGGGGCAACTTTTGAAATCGTCATGAAAGGAATGTCTCAACAGAAAAAATCTAAATGTCTCAAATGAATTCATTAATGATTCTTTTGAATTTGAAGTGCTAATTGTGATTAAACTAGACAAATTATTAAATATATGTCATTAATCCTGTTTTCTTAGATGAAAATGGAAAAGGACTGTTTCTCACTAAATATGGATGTTAAACACTTTAAACCAGAGGAGCTGTCAGTGAAAATCAATGGAGATTTCATTGAAATTCATGCCAAACATGAGGATCGTCAGGTAGCAACTCACAATACATAAACACTGAGCACTGCCCTTTTGAAAAAAACAGCATATGCTGGTTAGGTATGTTTTGAAGCATGGGAGCTGGTTTAAGCTGGTCCTGAGCTTGTTATAAGCTGGTTATGAGCTTGCCATGGACAGTAGGCCACTGCTCAAACTACTACCAGGAATATGCTGTTTTTTCAACAGGGTGTAAACCAACACCTACCCAAACCTTTGCATGTGACTGGCTTTACAGTTTAATATCCACATGTCATCACCAAGATCACTGGCCTTTGCAGCAAAGTAAAAGAATTGAGGTCAAGCAGAAGGGGGGGTGAACGAAGGCACAGTCATGATTCACTGTAGCAGAACGATGTTGTGCTTTCCTCGCAGGATGATCACGGTTTCGTCTCACGAGAGTTTCTAAGAAAATACCGTGTCCCTGCTGGTGTGGATCCAGCCTCTGTCACTTCCTCCATGTCTTCTGATGGCGTTCTGTCAGTGACAGCCCCACGCAAGCACACAGACGGCCCGGAGCGCTCCATTCCCATCACCCGTGATGACAAACCCACCGTGGCTGGGTCTCAGAAGAAGTAAAGCTGCTAAACTTCCATGTTTCAACTTTATGTCCCTTGTTTTCCCCTGTTCCACTGTGCTCCTGCTACATTACAAGGGAATAACTTATTAGCCCAGTGTTTCCTGACAGGCCAAAACTTATGTTGTCTTTGCTACGGCTATAGACAAGAAACAGCTATTAGGTTGAAAACTCCATCAGCATCAAATTAACTGTAAACACAATTTCTAAATGATGAATTTTACCTAAAAGATTTTCATAGAAATGCACTTTTACAATAAAGTATTGTCTTCTGTTGATGCCACCAAACAAAGGGGCTTTTGTATTTTGCGCAGCCTTGACAACAAGACAAAGTATTTGAGTGTAGGAGTATTTTTCCCTGGCAAAGACAAAGAGGCAAAAATGGGCCATTGTATTAAGCTGGATCAAATGGCAAAAAATGCCATAGTCTCTCATTACTAATGGTGTGAATTGCAGGAGAGTCAGAAAAACGGGAAAACTTTACAATAAGGTCCTATTACTGTTACTTAAAGGGGTCATATGATGCGATTTCAATTTTTCCTTTCTCTTTGGAGTGTTACAAGCTCTTGGTGCATAAAGAAGATCTGTAAAGTTGCAAAGACTAAAGTCTCAAATCCAAAGAGATTTGGAGATTGGATCTTATAAAAGTAAGAGCAGCGCCTACCTAAACGGAATGTGCTAACAGCCCCCGAAACATGTCTATGTACGATGTTGGCAAGATGCATAACACCACCCAAAGTTCACTCAAAGAAGGCGGCGGTAACGGGTATGCTCGCTGTGAGTATGTGGCCGACGCCATGTCGTAAACGACGCTGTGGCTTCGTGTGAAGAGCGAAACGTATTTGTTTGGTCGTTCCATAAAGAGGCCGATAGCGCTCCAGGCATGCAGCTGATCCGTGCTGGGCGCTGAGGAAATACTTGCAACTCGCGCTGTTGATGCGGATGGCTTTTCACTGTGGACGAAGCGGAGTCAAGCCCGGGGTCGTCGCATGTGGTTGCCGCAGGAATCAGTATGTAAGGGGCGTAATATTTCCGTCACACTCTTGAGGAATTCGGCCAATCACAAAGCACTGGATAACTGGCCAATCAGAGCACACAACGCTTTTCGAACGATGAGCTTTGTAAAAATCGACACGGTTCAGAAAGGCGGGGCATAGAGGAGAAAGAATAATGTACAGTATGTGGAAAATAAAGTGTTTTTTTAACCTTAAACCGCATAAACACATTTCATTACACTAAATACACAAAATAATGTTCTTTTTAGCAGCATCATATGACCCCTTTAATGCTTGAACTTACATTAACAATGAGCAATATATTTCTTACAGTATTTATTAATCTTTGTTAATGTTAATTAATAAAAAATACAACTTCATTGTTATTTCATGTTAGCTCTGGTCCATTAAACATTGTTAACAGATACAACTTTTGATGTTGAAATTAACACGAACTAAGATTAATAAATGTATTCTACAGTATTGTATTGTTATTCAGGGATAGTTTAACTAATGTTAACAAATGGAACCTTGCTGTAAAGTGTTTCTTCTGTTATTGTGTATTCTGAGTATGTTAAAATGATTTGTTTGAGATGTCACAATGGCTATTGTTTTTGGTTTGAAAAAGAACGTTTATTTTGAATTTAATGATGGATTTGGGACCAGAGGACATAGTGAGGGAATGTGGATACGTTCTTAAAAAAGTGACAGTATTTAAGTGTTTTGACAAGCTTTGTGAATGTTGATCCGGTTTTTGATTGGTTAATGACACATTTATGCACTGCGTTGCTTCACACTATACTTTCACCACTGTATTTTCATGACAATAGCAGGAGCAGGGCTTTAAAACCCAAGGTTAAAGGGGGTTATGAACTCCTTTTAAATAAAATAATATGAATATGTTACTCAACACAGCTTTAAACCGGAATTAAATGGTTAATTGTTCATTCATTGTTAAGCAGCAGGAATTGCAGGTGCTATACTCACACAGCGGTACGGTTCCAAGAATTGCTGTTACTGCAACAATTAATGAAAATGAAAGCATTTAAAGCAAGTTTATTCATGCAAGCATGGTGTATAGGTCAAATGTCCCCCTTGAGATTTACTAAATCATATTTGAATGTTACTTTTGAGAGTGAGATGTGAGCTGTCTGTGCATGTGAATAAGGGCCAAGAATTTATATCGTTTACAATCACTGAGACTATTAGGTCTCTTAGCAATGGCTCACTTATTCAACAATGGTAAAGCTGCTAATATCAAACTAAATCAGTCATATTTTTTTATATGGAAAAGCAACATAAGCAGGTTCTGACAAAGATGTAGGATAAATATCCTTATTTCCTTATATTTATATCACTCCACTAAAGCAAAGGCCTAAACTGCTACATTATCCCCACTAGGAGGTGTAAGTGAGAAGGAGAACTTCAAAACATGGCTTTGCACTGTCCACTGCTTTCCTCAATAATCACAGCTGAAGCACTGAATTAACTAATTAACGTCATTATATAATTATCAATAAATGCTTCAGCCATTGGAAACCAGTGTGAACTTCTTTTTTTTAAACTCAAAATTAATATTTTTTCTTTTACTACATAGCGTAACTCAAAATGTTCAAAGATTAGGGAATTCAATGGTCTGGCAGATATTTAGTCTATGAGTAGGCCTACAAAATATATGTTGAAATGGTGAATTGCTCTGCATTTTAAACTCAAGTATAGTCTAGCGCTGCTTGTAGAAATTGTGATCTTTCCTCACATTCTAACTACTGACACTTAAAAACAGCGGTTAACTAAACCCAGCCGGGTAAAAAGGGACAAACCCAGCTATTGGGTTGTTTTGACCCAGCAGTTGGGTTGTTTTGAACACAACTGCTGTGTCTGCTGGGCTGCTGGGTTCAATAGCTGGGTTTGTCCCTTTTTAACCTAGCGCTGGGTTATATTTAACCCAGCAGTTTTTTAGCTGTACCCAAATTCGTTCTGTGATTTTCCGAGGTGGCTAATTCATAAATATCGAAACCTCAGGGATGGATGGAACAGTCAAGATAACAGGGGTACATTTACTTTTACTGTTGCTTGATTAAAAAATATGCACACATTGCTTGGAGCACAAAATATAAGATACTTTGATCCAATATTAACACAGGGTTCAACGCACAGAAGTCAGTGGGAGCTACTGAGGCTGATATATTTTGGGAGCCAATTTCGCTGCCACAGGCTTCAGTTTGTCTGCTGCTACACTCCAGCAGCTGGGTCTGAAGTCTCCACAACTATTTGTCAACAGCTATGTTGAGGGCTGTAAAGTCCAGTCTGTAGCGAGGAAGTTGGACACTTGTTGTGAAAGGTGCGCCATTTTGGTTGGGTGGGCCAGAGGGGAAGCCTTCTTGGACTCCTTCTCCACAGGGCCTGCAAAGTTGAAAATATAAGGTTACTTTAACATAAGCTATTTATTTGTTGAATTCAAAAACCTAACTAATAAATTAAAAGTTAATGATCAAAGTTCTTAAACTTAAATGTATTTAAAGAAAAACATACTTGGTAAATCGGAAAATGATGAACACTTTCTTGTAGTGGAATAATATGTGGTTCCAAGTAGTGGAGAGAAACTGTGAGGGTAAGCAAATCAAGGTTATTGGGGTTATTGGTTGGTATTGGGACATCTAAGTGACATTTAAAAAATGCATGTATGTCACTGCAGTAGATAACTAAAAAAATTCCAACAAAATGTATTTAAAGAAAGAGATAGCACTAGCACCTTTTAACGGGCGTCATTGATGCGATTCAGTTTTCCTCTGCATTTGGAGGGTTACAAGTGATGTGCGATAGAACGATCCATGAGTTGCAAAGACTAAAAGTCTCAAACACCAAAAGAGAATTCTTATCAAGTAAGACTTGCCGCCCCATAAAAGCTCATTCTAACACTCCCCCACATATCTACGTCACTATGTGATAATATTAGCATAATGCCGCCAAAATGTGCATGATAAGAAAGAAGGCGTGGTTTCAGGAACGCAGTTAGTGTTGAAGCAGCATGTCAGGGTGACGCTGTGTGTTTCTAGGTGAAAGCTAAAGCACTTTATTTGGCCTTCTGAAATTAGATGCATTTAGGAATCTTTTAGATTACTTACAACAGAACAGCAATGTGTTTTATGGACGAACGTTTCGTGAACCTAGGAGAGGAGATAATTCTGACTTAGCTATGACAATCTGGGCTTCTGAATCAGCTACTGTTTTGTTCTTAGTTTAAGTATTTTCTATTGACTGTTCAAAGCGGAGTTTTGCGCATCGTGTGTGTGACAGAGAGTGAGAGAGAGAGAGAGAGACGCGAGAGAGAGACAGAGAGAGGAGAGAGCAGAGAGAGAGGGGGGGGGGGGGGGACACACGGTGGCGTACTGTCTTACAGTAGCGTGGCTGCAAACACATACCCGCTTCATCACTGTGTCTGTCACGTGACTCTGTTTCCCTTTCGGGCTCTGTCTTTACATTATTTTGAAAGATGAAGCTCGCGATTATGATAAGGGGCGTTACATTTCAGACACATGCTTGTGGTGTTCGGCCAATCACAAAGCACTGGGGGGTTTCAACCACAAAAAGGCTTTGGCCAATCAGAGCAGACTGTGCTTGTCGGAAGGAGGGCCTTTGTAGAAAACGAAGCATTTGAGAAAAGCAGGGCATACAGGACCTACAATAATGGACAGTATTTGAAAAAAAATTTGAACATTAAAGCATGTCAACACAATTCTGTTACACCAAATACACAAAATAATGACTTTAAAAAAAGTTATATGCCCCCCTTTAAGCAAGAAAACTTCACAAAATAGGCTACTGTTTTAAACAAACAATCAGTGTCAGTGTTTGAAAATATTTGCTTTTGTGTGGATGAACGATGTTAGTGGTCTGAGTTGTGGTTATGGGCTGAGGATTAGTAAATATACTAATAAAAAATCTTAATACAAAATATCTAAAAATCATTGCAAACGCTCAAAAAAGTGAAGCTGTGAAGGATTTGCAGATGCTTCTTGGTGTTTATATTGATGAACAATGCAAATGAAAATTCAAACATTTTTAAAGAGTGACTTACAGATGTGGATGATGTCCAATATTCCTAAACAATCCCAAACTGATGCGGAAGGGGGCGTCGTTAACGCCCAGTACGGCGAGGTAACCCGCTCTTCGACCAGTTCCCATTGAGGGTGGCATTTGGAAGAAGAGTCGTCATTCGTGAAACATTCGCCACCATACTGACCGAAATTTGCCTACTCGGATAATTTTCCAGATCTCAGCTTGCCCAGAAGCCGAAGCATGTGATGAAAAAGGGAGGGGTCGTTTGTCCACCCAAGAAATCCTGGTTTATTGGACAATCGTGCACATAAATTTGTGCTAAAAGATGCTTTTTAACAAACTGCAGAATAGCAACAATGTGCAAAATCCACGATAATAGGCACTAGTAATATTTTGTTAAAATAACAAATGTATTTTCCCACGCCAAAATCACTACGCTATTTGCAAGTCGGGTACCATTTTACAAGCGTTTGATAATTTAAAAGTCAGTGGTGTATACTTTTAAAAAAATAATAAATAATACATCTCAAAAAAACATGCTTTGCACATTCATCAGACAGTAACTTCCTACCAAAAAGTAGTATACTTCAAGTAATTTTATACGTATACGTAAGTAAAGTTCAAGTATTAAGAGACTTTATGTAGTAAGTATAGAAATTTTAGTGTACTAGTAGTATTCTTGTAAGTGTAATATTTCAATACTCCTTGGGACTAATTTGGCCCACTTTCTAGTATATAAAAGTTTTTAAGTATACTTTAAGTATAACAGTATTAAACTTTGAGTACACAGCTAGTTTACATCTATGTTTTTAGTTTTGTATTGCAACTATACTAAAAGTGAACTTATACTAGTTAGGTATACTGATAGTTTACTAATTAAAAACTTGTAGTAGCATTTTTAGTACACTCTGAAGTATAATCTCAGTAAACTACTAGTTTAGTAGTTGTATACTGCAAGTATACTCGTAAGTTTTCTTTTAAGTGAACTTTACATCATACTTTTAAGTATACTGCTATGTCCCTATTTAGGTATTAATTTATATATTTTGTTATATGAATATCTGAATGTACAAAACATCAAAAGAAAGAACAGGGTATCTGCTTGTAAACAAAAACATTTTATTCTAGCTTCATGCATTCTTTTTTAAAAACTTGAATGTGGGTAAGTTTCATAAAAAAAAGAAAAGAAATAAACATTTTGAACAAAAAGCTGAAAAAACACATGACTGGATCGATGCTATCAAAACGGAGATAGCGTCGCGCAACACCCAAAGTGGACAGGTCATTATTACCTCTCGTGTCGATTACCATCAACGTTAACACAGTTTTGATGCGTTTTAGTCGATGATTCGTGCTAGATTACCAGGTGCAAGCATCTGTTGTTTCGGGTTCCTCGTAGCACTGGTGGTTGTGGAACAGCTGTACAGAAGCTGGAAAACGGGCATACCTAAGTATATCGACGTGAAAACGGATCTCAAAGGAAAACACAAGTATAGTCAAATATCTTAGACTGTGTAAAGTAGGCTACAAGTAATTACTTAATGGATTTTAAGTATATTTCTGAGAAGTATATAAAAGTAGACTAAAAGTATACTTACAATTTTTTAGTTTAAAAGAAGTATACTAATAGCACACTTGACTAAAATTATTTTTCGTAAGGGTTCCTAGACCGCACACATTTAAATATTTGTGATAGTCGTCCATAAGCTACATAGTCGCCCATATCAGTACAGCCGTTTACATTTTATTAAACCTAGTTTGAAGTTAAAAGATTTGAATCAACTGTAAACACGCACTCACCTTGAATGCCCAGTAATACGCGATCCTCGAGCTGTCGTTGGTCTCCATGGAAATGCGCATGACGCAACGCGGCTAGAAACCGAATATCTACTGCTGAAGTCGTGTGAAGATAATAAAGGCAGATGCAATCATTTATCGCTTGAGTAGTAATTGATTTTCTCTTTAGTTTTCATTCAAAGCTTTTCTTACCAAAAACATCACGTGATACAAACAAACAGCGATCACTTGCGACAGTAGCAGCCAAATAGCAGCAGCTCAGCTTTATTCAAACTATTGCATCAACAAGCATTTACAGCCTACAGTCACTGGTCTATATGTTTCCCTCTTCTGAATAGTAAGACATCTTTAAGTTGAGTTGCCTACTAGACATAATACATGTAGTGACACACTATAAAGTGCAGTGTGGAATCAAAAATTGTGTTTATGTTCCAGCCGAGACAGCAATCCTAATAGCAGTAAAAGTCCCATTTCTGAAAAGACAAAAAAGAGTATAATTAACCTTAAACGTCAGTTTTTTATTACATGTATTTGTCAGTGCATCAGTTTTTTTTTATCATAGACAAAAGATTGAGATACACACATCAGTCTTGACCTCGACCTCAGCAGGCATTAAAGCATGCGTCTCTTCAACAACACTGCTGGGGAAATATCCCAGACGAGCTTCCTGGTCCCCATAATATGACCCTTGAACCTTCACAAACAGTTATGTTCAGTTATACTTTGTGACTTCATTGTCAGAGGGGAAAGCATTTGTTTTTGCACCCTTTGTCAATACAAGAAAATCATGCACGTTTTAATGATTAAAATACTGCAATTGAGTTCACTCAGTAATACAGTAGATATAGGCTACTTACACTGCCAGCCCAAAAGAGGTTCCCACGGTCTTTCAGCATGGCATACACATAGACAGACTGGCCTTGGTGGATGTGAATGAAGTACAGACCGGCCGTCGTTGGGTACGAACTCCGCATAGGAGGCTTTGAGGCCGGGGGCTGGAACAGGGGATATGTGTAGAACACAAAACACCCGGTTTAGATAGCTAGGCGTATTATAAAACTTTTGTAAGGTTTTTGTTATTAGTATTATCGCGCGTATAGGAAACAGATAAGAATTAAATGATCTGGGTAATGTGGTTGTCACAGACGGCACGTATTTTTTTATAATATAAAACTAGATTTTACACAAATTCAGCAATTTATTATCTTTTTTAACACGAATATTATAATTCACCGGTAGCAATTGTTGTTATGTTAGCTAAGGTCCAATAAATAATAATTACAACTTTGGGTTGAAAAATGCATTAGTAAATCTATTTAAAACCGGGAACTGAACCTGCATCCCCCCCACCTATTTTAAGGTTTTGCTGTTATTTAAGTTAACACGGTAACCCCAATGGACCTTATGAAGTGTTAACAACAGTGATTCTGTCGAACATGCACCATTTAAAAGCAACCAACTCAGAACACAACACCTATCGGAAAATTCCTACAATAATAGAAGATATAAGCCGATAGTACATCTCTCACATCTGTGCTCCTCTAGCTGTGCAGATCATGCATTACTCACGGCTACACTCTGAATCGGCGCATAGCTTGTTGTTTGAGAGTTTTGGCATCTGGCTGCCAGCCTGAGTGTTCAGTGGCAGGAGGCCACACAGCACCAGGAGAAGGGTCCAGTTAGCACAGTGTTTCTCCATCTCTGTGTCTGATTCTTAGTTTGTTTGAACAGGACTAAAGCTCAAGTGGGAGGGGCCAGTTGAGGCCAAGCCCCACCCATTTTCAGAAAGTAGACATATAATCATGGACTGACTGGGAGTAAAAAACAGCCCTGCGTGGATTTTCTCCCAAATAGGCCCACCACAAATACAAACAGTCGCTACTATCTCACAATACAGCAATCCTATCGCATTTATGGCAAACAACATAACAAAACCCATGGTGACCCTGCAGAAAAACATAGCGGCCATCACAGAAACTTCAACGATTTCCATACCAAATACATTACAAACCATAATTTTAAACATTACAAACCATTAACATAATGGTTCTTGTAGTGTGTGTTGGGGAAATATTAATTAGGATTAGTGGCTTTAACAAAAAGCCATGAATAGACGGGCCCAATACCAGGAGGCCAAACAGGCGCCATTCAGTTCCCATTAAAACCAATACAATTTTCATTATAACCAGTAAAACCATTACAAATTATGTGATGGTTTCTATTTTTTTTTCAATAGGATTGAAATAAATGTATTGTATGAACTAAAATAGTTGAAATCTACATAGAGTGATGCAAAAAGGTCTATGACAATGATAAACATAAACTCGAATCTCGAAACCTTTGAAACAACCGCATTCGTAAATTTGATGTATTGTCTCTCTCTCTCTCGCTCTTTCTTTCTCTCTCTCTCTCTCTGCAGTAGTGATGTGTGTGTAATGTTAATAAGAGTTAAGGCTTACTACCTTTACTCAATTTTCTAACTCAATAGCTCTCAAATGTAACCCGTTGTAGAATCGCTGCTGTCTTTTAATGAATGAATGGAATATTCATGCTGGACATTGCGGAGTGATAAATAGCAGTGGACGCTCGGACCTGGGATTTTACTGTAGTGGTGCTATAGTGCGTACATGCTGTTGAAAGCGGGAGGAGGTGGCAATAAGTAACACTGACGTCTTGCGCTGTTTTCCTTTCGCTTCTCGGCAACCGCATTTCTCTTCATGTAGACTTTTGATTGCATCACGTACCTACTCTCCTATAGCGTGTCCGGTTGGTTTCCGTCTAAGCAAAAATAGATTGTATTAGCGACCCCTGTTGTCGGCCGTCAACGTCCCTTACTGTCACAACTGACACTTTTTCTTTGATGATGAACCAGACTTCTCCAGATGGCCAGTCCGGCCCCTGCATATAGGCCTAGCGAATCCACATAATAACAGGAAAAATTGCAGTAACACTCCACTCAAATAAAGTGTGTTTACTTATATAGAACACAAGTAATTCTAATTACTAAGTAATTTATTTTTCTCTTTACCATTTAAGGACAAAATCCGACTACTATTGCAAACATAATTATTCAGTATATGATTCACTGACTGTCTTTTTTGTATGTTATTCAAAATTCATTTTTATTTTTGTAGGTTTTTCTTGTGTTACAGCTGTAAGCCAAGATTCAGAGCAGAGCCCATAGTTGTAACTAGCTTCATTCAGGGTCTGTAAGAGAAAACAGGAAGTATTGCTGCAAGTTTCACAGACTCTCACTTGTGTAGATATTGCTAATCCTATCTGAATCCACAAACAGTTCATTATTACCACAGTAAGGGACATAGCCAGGCCACGGGTCCCAGCAACTAGTTACAGAGGCTGAGGCCTTTGCCAGGGGTTGAACAACCCGTCCTTTCACAGCAGAAAAAAATCAATACTCACTTTGTTTCAGAGGATTCCTTATGGTCTCTCTGAGCCACTTCCATATTTGGATCACCTTGAAATATCACAAACAGTCCAACAAAACTAATTGTACATTGCAAATCCAGTACCTTACTAAGTGAAATCGTGATCTCCAGTTATCTATCAGGAAGAAGCTGGTTGTCTGCGAATAGAAGCTGCTCCCTCCACAGTTGTTGTGATGCAGGTTTAGTTATTTTAAATTGTTTTGTGTTATTATTTGAGACTATGCTTGTTGTTATGTAATTTTATTGTTATATTGTGAAGCACTTTGGGCAACCTGGTGTTGCATTAAACTGTGCTATATAAATAAATAAACAAAACAAAACAAACAAACAGTGGCGTAGGGTGGGTTACTTTAACCACAAAGTGGCAGCAATGAGCAGGTTACCTTAACAGCCTCTGAACGGGTTCTTTTATGCCTGGTGAGAAATGTTTTGGCAGTCTGCATAACATCTGACACTGTGGAAATTACGAATACTTCACTTACCTACACAGCATTTCAGAGAGAATTATAAAATGATCTTTGAACACTCTGAAGCATGTTGTAGTTATACAAATGTAGAGATTAATGGAAAGTTTTATGAAAGTTTTAATACATAAGCACAATTGCACTTTGTTATGTAATTTCTTTAACATGTGGGAAGAATTAATCAGTCATATTTTCAATGCTTTATGTAAAGAATTATGATGGGACAAAAGAAAATA
This sequence comes from Sinocyclocheilus anophthalmus, assembly GCA_018155175.1. Taxonomy (NCBI): domain Eukaryota; kingdom Metazoa; phylum Chordata; class Actinopteri; order Cypriniformes; family Cyprinidae; genus Sinocyclocheilus; species Sinocyclocheilus anophthalmus. The sequence continues at coordinate 30,936 of JADLZN010011766.1, forward strand.
GAGAGAGAGGCAAAATGTTAAAATATTTTTTTTTAAATTACTTTATAAAGATAACAACTAAAATAAGACAGTAAAGTTCACTGGAAAGTGTCTATGAACGGAATAGATGATTTTTTTAGCCATCCAATATTGAGTGTAGCTTAATTAATTGTGTCAGGAAATTGATCAAATTCAGATTTGAACTACATACATTCTGATTGTCCTACATCTACAATCATGTAAATTAATATGAATCAAAAAATAATTGTAAAAATAATAATTTGTGACAACTTTTCTATTGAAAGTAATTATAAAAGAATATGATCATTTATATTCCAAAGTTGGCAAGGTAGGCAAATTTGTTTATTTCTTCATTTTATAAAAAAAAAGTACAAATCAGCAGAAAGAAATGCATTATCTTTCTGTTTACAGAAATTGAACAGATATTATTCAATGACAAGTCTAAGTATAAAAACAACTTACTGATTTCAGAAAAAAGGATAAAAGGTTAATCGGTAAGACTAAAAGACAGAAGTAAAAACTCATAAAATATGAAAAGTGAACCAAATGCATACAAAGGCATACAAACAATAAATGAACAAATATATTAACCATAGTTTTTTTTTATTAAATAGCCTATTAAATATTTACAATTACAGCCAGAGGATACATTAGAACAAACAAATAAACATAATGACGGTTAAGTTATATAAAACAATTAAATGGTTACAAAAATTAATTTGACAGCTTTCCTATTTTTGGAACTTCATATTGTTTTTTTTGGTTTGTTGAACTTCTGCCTTCAAAATTCAAAACAATGGTTTAATTCCCCAATGTTTACATTAATGAATAAATCGTAGTGGTATTTTTCCGTTTTTTTTTAATACAAATCGAAGTTTCATACTATATCTGCGACTGTATCTCACCTGAACGCCTGACGTCAGCGTCACCTACCCTTTGTGTGTGTTTGGGCTCCTACCACTAAACTGATGACGCCACGAGAAGGTGTGGCTTAATTAGCTTCACAGCAGCGCTTCCAAGGCGACCAGCAGTACCTCCCTTCACTGTCACCTTTCATGCTAAGTTAGGAACAGGAACTTCCCAGGTAGGAAAAATAAAGCATTACTTGTTCTAAATAGTCAATAGGAACGTTAATACTACCGAGAGACGCTTTCTTACCGATTTTACAAGAAATTTGTGTTGAATATAAAACATTCATTTAAGTTCTTAAGTCTTTTAATAAGCCTTTATTTGCTGTGAAGTTGATACGAACAAGTTTGGGCTGTTTTATTTACACTACATTAGACTAATGTAGTTGATTCAACAGTTTCAATGCCATTAAAATACCACATCATGTTAATATTAATAAACACTTTTTGCCAGAGGTTCTGGTTTACATCCATTTATATCATCCTGTGCCTGGGTTTCCTCCATTATGATCCACAGACAGGAAAGTAGTTCCTGTTTTATTCCAAGAAAACACTTTCCAGCTATGCTAAATAAAATAGCGGTGAAATATCAGCATTAAGGAGGTCACCTATGTCTTGTGCTCTTTAAAACCTGTTTAGCCAATTGTAAGGGGTGTAGTCACTGGGCCACTGAGGAGTCTTGAATGACTACTGGAATGTGAGAGAAACACTGAAACTTTGTTATGTTGGTCATGTCCACAAAAGAAGCTCCTAGACAACAATAGAAATGCCCAAAGGTAGAAATGGATAATGTGGTGTTTGGATACACATACTGTATAGGGACGAAATCCAAGCTCTTTACAGTCCAGGAGGATTAGATATTATAAACGAAAACACCTGCCAGCTTTGTGTCATAATTTTCCGGGTGAGTTCCAACACAATTCACCTGTTTCAACACGTTTCTTTCCATAGGGAGATTTATAAGGAAGACTCAAGATAAAGCAAACAATAAATCAACTGATGATTCCACCCTTGGAGGAAGCTTCAGCCTCAGTACACCCTGCGTGTGACACACACACAAGGGTTGATCATCTTTTGAAGGATATACAAAACCAAGAGGTGTCAGGTTCTGTGTATTCTTGAAAATCCAGTCTAGACTACAGCCTTGGACATTTAGAATTGGAAGGATGTCCATCTTCGTATGCATATCCACTATTCCTTGATTTATAAGTGATCTTGGTGACTTGGCCAGCTCCCTGCTATCTTTCACCCCTGCCACCACAGTGAACCTTTCACTTGAAGACTACGGTCCCCTTCGACCTATTCTTATATGCCTTCCTTCTCTAGTCTCCAAGCCAATTCATGCGTACCCCGTCAACATATTCCACTCTCCCATTCCTGAGGTAATTACTGTCTCCCCTTCTCTCTCGGGTAACCATTCCTATAGCTCAATCTGCCGTCCGGCAACGGACTCTCATGGCTCCTACAATGGAGCAGAGGATCGTTCTCGCGCTCTTCGACACAGAGTGGATGACAGCAATGTGACTACGCTGCTCCGGAAAAGGACCGATCTTGGCTGTGACGGTGGGTCCCACAAAAACGATTTGGCTGGGGAGAACCCATATCGATCCGGCAGCATGGTTTGTCGTCCTTACTTGGTCTCAAGATATCTTTAGTAGCCATGATGTGATCCAAGGGAGATCCGCGAGTCTGAATGTTGCAATCGTCTCTATAAAGGCCTGTTAACACCACAAACGTTAACTATAAAGTTTTACTAATCATTCCAGTTCTATGAGAATAGCGATAGTCCACACCCCAACTATAACAACACAGAGGAATGATATTGTTAGAATCACATTCAGAACCATTTTTTTCAGCTGATAAAATAAAAACATTAACAGTCAATCGGAATCCACCGCCGCCTGGTTAACCATGGATCTGATGGACCACTTTAAAACACAAATTACAACGTACCCCTTTCGAGCCATTCCTATCATCCTGACAGACATTGGAATGTCTAATACCACTACATGAATAGGAGAACTTAAGGGTCCATGTCGATGCCTTAGGTGTGTACGCTCATAGAGCCTAGTATCTTGATTGTGCTTGGTTTACTTGGCTTTCGGTCCTCCTCGCCCCCTCTCGCCCTCTTGCATGTAGGCTGTCGACATTAACGGCTCTCTCCGCTTACGTTTTCCTCGTAGTTAACATGCTTTATTCGTTTATACATGATACTAGTGCGCGTCCCCCCAGTTGCGCTTGCACACCACAGCGCAGTCTTTCCAGCTTTCTCTTGCGAATATATGGTTACTATAGTAAGCGGGGTCTTCGCTTACTTAGACGTTATACTCAAGTGATAAGCACCCTTGATGTGGGTTTTTGCCGAACTTGTTTAGAATTTACTATTTGTAAGCATCTTTTGCCCTTTACTGTCCAGCAGAGAAATTTGTCTCTATGGTGCTGTACACACAAATAATACATTGTTTCTTCTTTAAATCTATTAATATCTTCTATAAATAATAACTGTATGTAAAACATCTATCGCAATAAAAATAAAATGCCCAATAGAATGCATTACAAAACATTACAAAAAAACCTTTAAAAACGTTATAACCCATCAAATGTCTACAATTGAAACCATGTAGCAAATGGCTGTATGTGCCAATTTTACTTTAACACCTTATTTAATATTGTAATGGAAGACAAATTTAAAAGGTTTTAAGCGATGGTGTGTAGAGTTTGACGCGTTATCGACTGACCACCCGCAGTCCGCATTTTCTAAATATTTAATAAGGAATACTTTAGTCAGTATAGGAGGGCACATTATCGAAATTACATTTTAAATATTTCTTTCAAAGAAATGCTGTTCTTTTGAACTTCCTATAAATCAAATAATCCTGAAAAAAATATATCATGACTTGCACAAAAATATTAGGAAGCACTGATCAGCAGTGCAATGTATTCAACATTGATAATAAGTAAGCAGCAAATCAGCATATTAGAATAATTTCTAAAGGATCATGTGACACTGAAGTCTGGAGTAATGACTGCTGAAAATTCAGCTTTGCTCACACTGGAATAAATTACATTTAAAATATTTTGGAAATGAAAAAACAATATTGTAAATTGTAATCATATTTCACAATATTGCTGTTTTTTTGTTGTATTTAGATTAAATGAATTCAGCCTTGGTGAGCAATAAGAGAAACAAATTTGAATGGTAGTGTAAAACAATTTCTTAAGATGCTGAAAACTGCACAGTGGTAAACATCTACTAGAGGGCTTGACAAGAAAGTACAAGAAATAAAGATAAAGAGGCAAACGCGCAAACGTTATTGATTTTGAGTGTTTATATCTCCTGCATAGTGATATTATGTTGCATATGATGCAGCAACAGTAATAGTTTATGGTGGCTCTTCATTTAGAGAGAGTTTGTATCAATGGTCTCAAATAGTGCCAAAAAACCTGAATGATAGAGAACCTGTTATAAAGGTTACATTAAATCAAACCTATTAACATCATTAAAGAACTCTTTTAAAGTGTGTGAATTACAGACAAAGTTTGTTTGTCTCTGTACAACAGGCTATGCAGCAGGAGAAACACATGCTGCAGCGACGTCTGGAGGTGCGGGACCTCGAGGCAGGTCAGCGGGAAGCAGAATTGCAGGCTGACATCACAGCGTTGCGTGCGCAGTTGGAACAAAAACACGTTCAGAGTCGTGACCGGCGTCGTGAGGAGAGTGAGCAACTGACTCAGCTGTCCAACCACAACCAAAAACTTGTGGAACAGCTGGCAGAGGTGACCAATCAGAAGCTTTTAAGTCCCCAGCTTCCTGTTTTTAACAGCTTCTTGCAAATCTTTTCAGAGGCATCCAGATGCATGTGGGTAAACATGTCTAGTGACGTAGTAACACTGATAGAGTTGTATACAGGGCTGGAATGAAGATCAGCAGGTTTAAGTATCTGTCTTATGTCAGAAGCAGTCCTAGAAATAATGTTTGACTACATCTAAACCTTTCTCTCTCCTTTTTATTCTTCCAGGCAGTGGCCTTAGAGCATACTTTGCGTACTGAGCATCGTTCTTTGAGGGAAGAAATGGAGGATACAAGTTTTAGCAAAACCATAAGCTCTGCTAGACTGGACAGTCTGCAAGCAGAGGTATACACAAAATTAGTGATCCAAAGTAGAATTAGACCTATAAATCGGCCAGGCCAATTCATCTTCTGATATTTTGACATTATCAACTTTGATTTATAGCAGAATAATCAAAGAAAGTACAGTATGTTGATTCACTGTTTTTGTCTGTTATTTTTCACTACTGATCCTGTATCATAGAACAGGGTTATGAAAGAGCGCTGTACTCATATGGATGAAAGATTGACGTCTACTCAAGAAGACAACCACCGGCTGAGATCTGAGAGGGATGGATTGAGAGAGCGGGTGACTGAGCTACAGACCAGTCTGAAAGATAAAGAAACGGAGGTGAGGAAGATGTGCCAGATGATAGAATTTGGGTAGGAAAGTATATAGCAGATGGGGAGCAAATCTCTATGTAGGATTGATATCAAATATAAATACTGTATACAGTTAGAATTTACACCCAACATTCAACATAATAATTGATTTGTAGCGTTTAGTGATGTGAAGCTGCACCAGGGCTCATCCTAATCTACAAACTCAAACACTACAGTACTGTTGGGAAGTCCATTTCACACTTTTAAGAGTTCACTACAAAGAATGAAGCACTAGTAACATGTCTCATTCATATTATGAAATATCAGCTAGTAATACCCTGAAAAAATGCATCAGTGTTCCACAAAAATATTGAGCAGCATAACTGTTAATAAAAGAATCACCTATATAACCCAATAAAATGCATCGAAATTGATCAAGAGTCAGTAAAGACATTTGTTACCAGAAAAATCAATTTCGGATAAATGCTTTTGCACTTTTTATTCACCAAAAAAATCCTGAAGAAATGTATGACTGGTAAAAGAATTGAGCAGCATAACTTTTTTCAACAATGATAAGAACGGTTCTCTTGTTCTAAGTTGCCACCAATTATCAGGTCTAGTTTGCCAGCGGGAACTCGCGTGCGAATTAACTGCCGCCTGCTGCGAGAAGAAGAGCTAGCGGGAACCACCCGACATAAAAAATCTGCAGAACTTTGGATAGACAACCCATGATCTGTTCTTTAGCCTGGGACATACAGCAGTTATGTAGTCAGGAATATCTATGGCGGGGTGAAACAATGTTGGCTATCTCTCCACATTGGCTGTCAACCGTGGGGACAACAGACTGCTTGTAGTTATGACCAGCGCAGATACGGCCTTTGCAACTGCTCAAACCTTGAGCCGTTGACTCGTAGACAATTAACTATCTGTTGCTTAAGCAAATGCTTGTTGTTTGCTGCAGCACAAATAAAATGGTCTATAAACGTTGTTTAAAAAAGATGCTTTTATACTTTAAAAAAAGATTGTTTCATTTTGGATTAATTACTTTTATAAAAAAAATTATTTATTTATATATAATATATATATATTTTTTTTTTTTTTATTAAAAAAAAATGTTTTTTTAAGCAAAAGGACAATCTGTTTGAGAGGCATTGTGGGAAGAGATGCAAACTTTGAAAATACACTGAATATAGTGTACCTTATGGCCACCATGACATACTATTTTCAAAGTACTATGATTTGAGGCCAACTAAATCTAATCTTGCACTATACTGTTGGTCCATTAACTATCAGAGTTTTAGGGCTGCAGGGACCATCTGGGCGGACGACGGCTCGGGCCACGCCTAGGTTTCATAGGTTTATGGTCTTCAGATGGTACGAACGGGACAGAACATACGTAATTCAGACTACTGAGGTCTCTCAGTCTAGGTCGGGGCTCTGGCTCTTTCACAGCTGGAACAGGAGCACAGCACAGTGTTTCAGCTGCGCACGGTCAACCGAACCCTACAGCAAAGGGTTCAAGCCCTGGGAGAAGAGGCCAGTCTGGGGGAGGCTACCTGCTTCCCTATGTCACTTCAGAGTGAGATCCAACAGTCTCAGGTAGCACTCAACCCCTGCTTAGTGAAAAGATAGGTGTGCAATGTGCATGCTTCAACTTAGCTTGTAGCAAATAATTACTACACTGCAAGTGACGTAAATTGACTATCGAACGTCTTTATGTTTTAAGTATGTAAGTGCATGTTTTCTCTCCACGCAAGAAAGCTTTTTTCTCACCACACTTTTATTTCTGCGGAACGGGTGTTTCCTCAAAGAAACCATTTTGGCCCATTCAGCCATTTTGCAAGAAAAAGAAGAAGAAATTCAGAGGTTACAGAAAGAGGTTAGCTACATGATACAATGACATCACAATAGCATGCATATAGACGGAGTATCTTCATCTAAGGTGATATGCTATGTTTTTTTTTTCTTTCGTCAGCTACAGTCTAGAGAAACTGAATTAGAAGGGCTGAGGGAGGAGGTGAAGCCATTTCATAACAGTCCTGGCAAACCTACTTACAGGTGAGAACTGGATCAAAATGCTTTACAACCTCTATCTTCTTGTTCTCTGTGTGTCATATTTAAAGTCAGAGATAAAGTGATAAGCTAACGATATGTGATGAATGGGGGATGTTTTGCATAATAGTCTGAGGATAGATTGAAACTATTTATTGTCTATTGTTTTATCCAACCCTATCTTTTTTCCCTTATTACCCATAGTACCTTGGAAGAGGAGATCATTTTGGCCCGACAAGAACGTGATGCACTCAACCAGCAGCTTCTGAACACTATCAGACACAAGGTGGCACTATCTCAAGAAGTTGAGTCTTGGCAGGTTGGTAACTTGAAATTTATTTCTAATCGAAGTACTACTACAGGAAGCACTATTCACATTTTTTTCCATAAAATGTATATCTACTATGCATTGCACAGAGAGCCGTATTTGATATCCTTCTCGAATTCAGAAACACAGTTCACAGAAACACTGTCCTCATTAATGTTTTTTAGCCAGGCCAGTACAGTTGTTTGGTGTTCCTCAGAGGTTAGTCTTAGGACCCTTTTAGTTCCTGAACTGACACACTGTATAGAACATACACTGTATTATTGTAAATGATGGTTAACCTCCACTATGCATTGCATGTATTTATTAATAAGTATTGATTATACATAGAAAATTTTAAAATCTAGTTTTGCTTTCCTTTTGTTGACCAACAAATTTCTGTTCCAGGAGGACATGCGTCTAGTGATATGTCATCAGGTTCAACTCCAACAAAAAGAAAAGGAAAATGACAAAGAACGGACAGGGTTTCAAAGAGGCACTCGCACCACCAAATCACTCCGTGTACGTGGAGAAGATGGAAGGAAAGGATTTTTTTCTTCTCTGTTTGGGGGAGACTGACTGGAGGACAAATAAGAAGGGACAAGAAGAAAAGGGAATACAGTAATGAGAGATTTCTCACTTTTTTCTACAAATGTAAAGTAATCATTAAAATCACCCAAATGTGTAAATATAAAGACAGTAGAAAGAAATGATATGTACTCCATAGTGGCACTATTGCATATGTATGTTTTTCAATATTTATTTGCAACTTCAAAATCATACATAAAAATAAATGTATAGCATTTACTTTTTCTCGTCTCTTTTATAGGAGGGGTTAATCATTCTTAAACCATAAAAGAAATGGTCTCTTTAGCACCATTAAAGGTATCGTTCAGTAAGGCATTATGCAGCATTACAGTCAGTAACATTTTGTGTAAACATGTAAAACTTTCACACTCTCAGGCTGTCAAATTTTTCAAACACAAGACAGTTCCCCAATATTCATAATGACTCATGATGATAACAAAATCTTTGATTTATATATTGTAGCACCATTTTATAATAGAACATGTTTAGAAAGTGCTTTAACACACTGACATACATATGGTAGGATACGGCATGAAAATAAAACCAGCGCAGTAAAACTGTTGTCATGGAAGATACATGAAGATTTTTTATATATTTTGTGTTAGTGTGCCAAACATTCTATTTCCAAACATTATTTTTTACAAATACTGTAATAAATAAAAAGTGTGAAAAAAAGAGCAAGAAAGAATTCCATTAAAATAATTGTGGGAACTGCAAAATATACTTTTTAAGCACTTGTGAAAGGATGCTGTAAAGAGAGTATACGAGTTGCATCACAGTGACACGCTGCAGAATGTGTAGCTCCAACTTATTCCTGAAGTAGGCACACTTCCATAGTTCAAACTGTGTTCAACATGACCCACTAATAGTACCTCAACTGGGCAATCAGCAACAAGATGGCCATTATCCAGCAATGTTTAGGTCCGAAGTTCCTTCTATTTGACCATACAGAATTCAGCTTGAGAGTTTAAACGGATCATAATATCTGTAGGATCCAAGAGTTCCTGATGCAGGAATATTAATGGATAGTTCTCTCCAGGTATAACAACCCCCAGATTTTGCTTCTATACCAAGTGTTATTCCCTCATGGATATTCTGATCTTCTGCATCACTAAATTTTCAGTTTTGCATGTCTACCTGCATGGCTCAGGTGAAAGGTGGATACTTTTTTGCTTGAATTTGGTTGCAGACTCCACCTTTGGATGTAGGTTCAGGATATGTATATCCTCTTTAAGGGTATTCATAGTTTAGATAGTAGAGATTTGGAAGTTCATAATACTTTGTCATGTCTTGGTTCATAGCCACTCTCTGAGTTAGAATCAGGCAAGAATAAGCTATCCTCCTCCTCTTCAGCAGGCACTTCTCTTTCACAGCCACTGCCAGAAGAACAGGAAATAGTTTCTTCTGCATAATTGCTATCCATCTCTGAGTTTACAAACGTGTTCACAGTAACCGTTTGTAGTATTTTGGATGATCTTGAATTGTTTAAAGTATTAGCACAGAAAGATCCCGATTCAGATTCACTACCTGGATGCATACTGTCATCATCCATTTCAGATATTTCATTTTCTTCACTATCTTCTATATCATTAGCTAGTGTGTACTCATCACACTGATTTGATGCCTCAGCCTCCTCATCTTGCTCTGGTGGGTTGACACTGGCGATGGATGATGTAAGGTTTTCTCTCGGTTGATAGAACATAGAGCCATCCTTGGAGTCTTCCTCCGATGAAGAAAAATGTCTCTCTGCGTTCATTTCTTTTTTTGGCGGGGTCACTGTAATTGGCTGGGATTCCTCAGAGGTTGGGTTTAGGACCCTTTTATATCCTGGAATAACAATCTGGAAAGGACATACAAACACTATTATTGTAAAGGATAGTAAACCTCTACCATGCATTGCATTTATTTATTTGGGATCATTTTACAAGCTTCCATTAGTTAACTTTAGTTAAAGCATTAACATTAATAATGAACAGTTGTATTTTTATTATTATTTTTATACCACTTAAAATAATAGAAAAAGTGGCTCAGAAAACAAAGTTATTTGCTAGAAAAGCTCTAGCATCATTTGTTTGCAAATGTCACATAGTGGGATATTTTGTGTCTTTGAATTCAGATTTTTTAAAGTTTGCTTGGGGCGACTTTCGCATAATAATGTCTATTGTATATAAAATTAGAAACCACCTGGGAGGGTATGTTTAAAAAAAATCTATAAATGTTCACAAAATGATTTCAATATACAAATGATAAATGCAAACTTAAATTCTACAGTCAAATTACGGACCTACCACAAAGCTTTATGAACTCACAACAAGTATTGAGAACATACCAAAGGTTTGGACTGCGGAGATTCTTGCATTTGAAGCCTCATGTGGTATAAAACAACCAAAAGGCAAAAAATCCCAGTAAAAAAAATAATCGCGCCATGGAACACAATGCACACCCCCACTAAGGGGGGGGGGGCCCCCCCAACAAAGATTTAGTAGAATCTATAAGAACATAAAAATATAAACCAATATCGTTTTAATAAGGTGCAATGTTTTTGAAGTAAAGCATGCTCACCAAGTCTGTTTTTATTTGATCAAAAATACAGAAAAAAGCAGTAATATTGTGAAAAATGATTAATTTAAAAGAACTGTTTTATATTTTAAAATATAATTTATTCATGTCATGCAAAGCTGAATTTTCATCATTACTTACTTCAGTGTCCCTGGTCCTTCAGAATTCATACTATGTAGATTTGCGCTCAAGAAAATTCTTCTTTCTTATTTCATAATTTTGATAAATGTTAGAAAGAGTGCTGCTTTCTAGTTTTGTGGAAATTGTAAAATATTTTCTTCAGGATTCTTTAATGAATAGAAAGCTCAAAAGAACAGAATTTATTTGAAATAAAAATATTTTGTAACATTATACATTTTTTACTGTCACTTTTGATCAATTTTTAATGCATCCTTGCTGAATAACAGTATCTCTCTCTCTCTCTCTCCTCTCTCTCTATATAGGGATCTACACACACTGAAACAGATTACAAATAAAATATATCCGTTACCTAATAGAAATACGCATTTGGTGGTGTTGAAGTTACTGTTCTTCGAGGCTTGTTGATGACTGGCAGAAACATTAACACAATAGTTCTTGCCAGATGGCACATCATGGAAAATGTAGGGAGATTCAGAGGCTGATATCAGTGCTACAAACTACAAAAAACAAAGCAATTTAAGGAATGCATATAGAGTTATGCATATAAAAATTTCATTGTAATAATCAGTGATTGTACATGACAAAAATATTATGCGTTTACCTTTGATTCCCCTGCAGGACTGCTCTCAAAAAGATACAGCACGTATTCCAGTGGTTTGATGTCTGGTTTTAATTCCAGCCAGTGACTAAAATGAATTTGAATGGACTTTTGTTCAGTTGAGATTTTTACATTTGGGGGACTCAGGAGTGCTACAGAATAATTCAACAGAAAGTCAAACACAAGAGCATTATTTAGCTTTGCTGACCAAAACATTACATTAATTCTGAAAGTCTTATATAATATATTTGAGCTTACTGTCTCCATATGGCTGGAAAGACTTTGATGTAGTTGTCCAGTTGGAGCTCGTTCCTTTAAATGTTGTCTCGACCCTCACAAAATAATTCCAGTGAAGCTCATTAGGTTGCCCATCAAAAGTCAGTTCGCATTTCCGTATGGCTGTGTTAATGCAGTGTGGAGTGTGATTCCACTTTCCTCCAGCCCTTCCCAAAAAATTAGTACAACTATTTTTAGAAATCTATTTGACAAGTCACAAAGTATTTTTTATTGATTGACTGATTTATTTTTGCGAATGTCTGTATGTACATTTTTTGTGCATTTATAAACTCCAAGGTGTATCTGCTGTCAGGAGGATTTCCTTGTCCAGGAAGCCATTCAGCTGTAGCCTTAAAATCCAATAATACCACAGTCAGATTTTTTGGAGGAGAAAGAATTGCTAAAAAATAAGGAAAAAAATAACTGTTGCATTAATTACAAAACAAACCAATTAAATATGAATAAATGCCAAAATACACAAGCCAACCCATATTGACAATAACAGGGTGTGTGCATGCAAAAAAACAGTATTTATATATTTGCATTGTGAGATTAAAAAGGAAGGTTACCATTTGCATTACATATCTGCCCTACATCTAAGCAACTTTCAAATTGCAGGAAAAAAAGTACCCTACCTTTAGATGGCGTTAGACATATTTGAAGCAAAGTAAACATGCAGGCTAGAAAGCGGGTCATCGTGTCATTAAATCATGTCAAACCTTTAAAAAAGGCTGGAAGTTTATCCTTAATCGCCCCTGCAAAAAGCAGTACAAGATTTTACAACAGATCGCAGATAATATTTAACATGAGGTTTGGAGAAATAAAAATATAGATGAGTAAAAACAGTATTACATAAATAGAAATATGCAAAATAGCATGATTAGTTTGGTGCAAGCAATATTTGACTTAAAGGGCCAGAACAAGTTTACAACTATAATATTAGAATCATTACAATACCAAAAGGAGAAATAAATGAAAATAAAAACAATACGTGTTTTTCGGTAAAAGCCTCAGTTACTAATTATGGACAATTCAAGTCACACTCACCACACTGTAGTCATCTCTGTTTCTATAAATAAAACACCAGTCCTGAAGACAGCAGATCCATCTTACATACCAGCAGCATACTGAGATTGGGTTTAAACAAATGATCCAAGACACATACTATACTGCTATCAAAGCGTCACTCGTTCACTACAGAGAATGTCTTGAGGGTACGTCAAGCAATGCTTTCAAGCAATCTTGTCTAAACATTCTACAGTACACCGAATGAGAGAACGACTCTCTGCAGGTATGCACTGACAACATATTAAACAAGTCCAGACTTCTTTACTGATCTAAAGGTATATTTGAGACTTAAGCACCTCCCCTGTTACCTGGAACATGAAAACAGGTTGTTCCAGTCTTCAGGATGGAATCTCGTCTGTCGTCCTCCTCAATCTCCACCCAGCATGCACCTGCCACAAGCACAATTACTGATAAAGGGAATTATGTTGTTCTGAACATAGTAAGCAGAAGCTTCGTGATATGAATGAACAATGTTATTATTAATATACAGTATATATTTTTTCAACAGAAATATTGGTGTGAACAAGCTGATTTTAAAGTCCCCATGAATCAATTAAAGTTTTTTGGGTGTTAGTATCATTATGTTAGTCTTAAGGTTATCTATAAAGCAATGTGCTCCAAAACAGTGACAAAATTCGCATTTAGAAGATATAAGCATTCAAAGCTGGCAGTTAGTCAAACGGCTCAACGAATTTTTTGACGTCACGTCGTACTTCAGCTTCTCATCAAGCTTTCTGTCCAATCAAATGCTCTCTAAAATCCGAAGCGCCCGCCCCCTACACTAAAATAGACGCTGAATTTCGTCACTTGTCCACGAATTAATTTTTTCTGTACAGTGAATGGCCGTAGTCACTATATAGGGGACATGGAACGCTTCAAACAGTTACATATGATTTCCATTGAGGAAAAAAAGAAGTCTGGTTTCGCGCTGTTACGCTAACACACTCTGCTCTGGTCCAGAGACACGAAGCACGGATCAGATCCATGCGCGAGTCGGCGCACCCACAAATGCATCGTATCTATTTGAATTCTATCTAACCAAATTGCTATCTTTTATACATATGGATGAGATTGTGGCTGGCCTGTGTTTGGTCAAACGGCTGGGCTAACCTGACAACGTAGCGTGGTGTGGTGCTACTTCTCAACAGCGGAAAAAAATATTGCACGATGCAATATTTGTGATAAGAGACTCACACACAGCAACAATACAAGCACTCTTTTTAAACATTTACAAACAACACACCCTGAAACGTATAAAGAGGCTGAACAAAAAGCTGCCCAGTCTCCCTCTGTCCGACAAAAGATGCTACAGGAGAGTTTTCAGGGAGGCTATAGGCTTAGATCTCTGCCACAATACTACGCGTGAAATATCATATTTTGAGCTCACAAAAGTGCATTTTGCACACGCGCAAACTGAGTTTTGTAGAGAAAATGTTTGTCTCGCAAAGAAGAAAATCTTTAGAGCGCACGAAAATCAATTTTGCATTTAAAATAATTTTTTGGATGTGTGCAGACCTCTTTTGGGGCGCTGCAACGTTCTATATCACTTAAAATCCTTATTATCTTGTTATGAAGGCTGGAAGTGAAAAACAGCCTTATATTCAGGTTGCCTAATATAATCAGGTTCATCTCTACAGATAACCATCTCGAGATGGACTAAAAGAACTCCCAAATTACTGCCAATTCTGACAATAAATTCTTCAAACAGTGGGCACAAGAGGATGTTGCTGGTCCTCAAGAGTCACTCGTCAACTTATCTTCTATAAAAGCCTATTATATATATATATATAAATCAGTCTTCAAGTATTTTACTACTCTTCAGTATGTGATTCTTATTAGGTAGGATTTTTTAGGATTCTATAGGTGGGGGGGGGGGGGGGCTAAAAGCTAAGATCTGAGAAACCTGACACTTGTACTCTGAGACTCCAGGTATGTTGTCGTTCTGGAAATGTGGTGGTGCTGGAGACTAAATTGTTCCTGGTTATCTTCACACCTAATACTTTCACCTTATTCCAATCTTTGTCACCTTAACATGCGTCTTTTCTTCTCTACATGTTTTTGACTGACTCTGCTGACCCACTGAACATTTTGCTGTCCAATGGTTATGCATAAACTTTGCAGTTTCTAGTATTGTATTAGTTTTGAATATTATTAATTTAACAATTTTTGACTTTCAGTCTGAGTTAAATACGTTTTTTGGCTCATTTTATCTGTAAAAAAATCTGCTTAATAATTATGCACACCTAAATATAAGACATTTTTCACTTCCAGCCCTCATTAACAATTATATATCACTTATAAAAGATTATATACAAAATTAATAGTAGTTATTAAGATTGATGCCGTTTGGAATTTCAAATGTGCTTTGGAACATTAATATGATCAAAATATCAACTTGGCATAATAAGTTCATGTCGAGGGAAATGGCAAAAAAGTGTTTGATTGGTTGTCAAGCGAGCCAATCGATTTAGCAGCCTCGTCTCTGATTGGCTGAAATTACAGCATACTGTAACGCTGGGTTGTGTTGAGCAAGCGAGCCGTTGGCATTTAGAGACCACTGAGGGTGGGCATCAGGTGAGCAAGCTAGTGAAACGTTGCACGAGCAAAATAGAAGGTCTGCACACATCCAAAAACTTTTTTTAAATGCAAAATTTATTTTCTGCTCGCACTCTAAATACTTTTTACAAACATTTTCTCCACAAAACTCAGATTGCGCGCATGCAAAATGCACTTTTGTGTGCTCAAAATATGATCTTTCACGCGCATAATTGTGGCAGAGATGTAATCCCATAGGCAAACCCTATCCAGGTACAAAGAGCACAATAATTAGTTAACTTATTTACTGTTCTCCCTGTCTCTTTCGTAACCTTTAGGCGAATAAGAATAAATATAAAGTGCGTGTGTTTGTGTGTGCGTTTGTGTGGGGTGTCCTGGTATTCCTTACGTTATAGTAATACCAATAAATTTTGACTTCCTGAGGACATTTTAGGTCTCCATGAGGGAAAGTTGAAGATGAAGAAAAGATGGTCAGTTCAAAATGAAGAAATAAGTAAAAGTATGCACAGTGTATGTTGTTGGTATTTTATTTTATTTTATTAAGATTTGTTATGTTATTTAATCAATATTGTTTTGTAAAATATGAAGATAGTACAATAGAATGTTGAAGAATAAGAAAAAAAAACTGCCTGTTTAAAAATAAGAAATAAGTAAAAAAAAATATACACAGTTTATGTTGTTGGTATTTTTGATTATTTTATTAAGATTTATGTTATTTAATCAATATTTTTGTAAGAAGGTTGTTTAAACATTTTTATTTGTTGTTAAATTTGCTTACTTTTGAGTTATTAAGGGCCAGTATGTGTATGTAATTTGCCTTTAAGTGTAATAATATATATATATTATATATACAGTGGTGTGAAAAAGTGTTTGCCCCCTTCCTGTTCTTTTTTTTTTTTGCATATTTGTCACACTTAATGTTTTTCAGATCATCAAACTAATTTACCATATTAGTCAAAGATAACACAGAGAACACACAGCAGTATTCTTTTTAAATGAAGGTTTTTCTTATAGGGAAAACAAAATCCAAAAAACTAATGGATCCTGTGTGAAAAAGTGTTGCCCCCTAAACCTAATAACTGGTTTGGGCCACCCTTAGCAGCAACAACTGCAATCAAGCGTTTGCGATAACTTGCAATGAGTCTGTTACAGCGCTGTGGAGGAATTTTGGTCCACTCATCTATGCAGAATTGTTGTAATTCAGCCACATTGGAGGGTTTTCGAACCGCCTTTTTAAGGTCATGCCACAGCATCTCAATAGGATTCAGGTCAGGACTTTGACTAGGACTTTTTCTGAAATGCAGTGTTACTTTTACGCCAGACGTAATGGGACACACACCCTCCAAAAAGTTTAACTTTTGTCTCGTCAGTCCATAGAGTATTTTCCCAAAAGTCTTGGGGCTCATCAAGATGTTTTCTGGCAAAACTAAGACGAGCCTTTATGTTCTTTTTGCTCAGCAGCGGTTTTCGTCTTGGAACTCTGCCATGCAGACCATTTTTGTCCAGACCATTACTTTCTTGCTTATTTGTTTCTGAATTTCTTTGGATCTCGGCATGATGTCTAGCTTTTGAGGATCTTTTGGTCTACTTCACTTTGTCAGGCAGGTCCTATTTAAGAGATTTCTTGATTGCGAACAGGTGTGGCAGTAATCAGGCCTGGGTGTGGCTAGAGAAATTGAACTCAGGTGTGATAAACCACAGTTTGAACAGGTTGGCAAACACTTCTTCACACAGGGCCAGGTAGTTTTGGATTTTGTTTTCCCTTACTAATAAAAACCTTAATTTAAAAACTGAATGTTGTGTTCACTTGTGTTATCTTTAACTAATATTAAAATTTGTTTAATGATCTGAAACATTAAAGTGACAAACATGCAAAAAAATAAGAAATCAGGAAGGGGGCCAACACTTTTTCACACCCCGTACACCGTGTAGGAAAGTATCAGATACCCCCTTAGATTTTTCACCTTTGTGATTTGCCAGCCATATTGCTAAAATCATTTCAGTTATTTTTTTTTTTCCTCATTAATGTACAAAAAGCACCCCATATTGACAGAAAAACAAAAAATTGTTGACATTTTTGCAGATTTACTAAAAAAAGAAAAACTGAAATATCACATGGTCCTAAGTATTCAGACCCTTTGCTCAGTATTTAGTAGAAGCACCCTTTTGATCTAATACAGCCATGAGTCTTTTTGGGAAAGATGCAACAAGTTTTTCACACCTGGATTTGGGGATCCTCTGCCATTCCTCCTTGCAGATCCTCTCCAGTTCTGTCAGGTTGGATGGTAAACGTTGGTGGACAGCAATTTTTATGTCTCTCCAGAGATGCTCAGTTGGGTTTAAGTTAGGGCTCTGGCTGGGCCATTCAAGAAAAGTCACAGAGTTTTTGTGAAGCCACTCCTTCGTTATTTTAGTTATTTTTGTGTGCTTAGGGTCATTGTCTTGTTCCTTCGGCCCAGTCTGAGGTCCTGAGCACTCTGGTGAAGGTTTTCGTCCAGGATATCCCTGTTCTTGGCCGCATTCATCTTTCCCTCGATTGCAACCAGTCGTCCTGTCCCTGCAGCTGAAAAACACCCCCACAGCATGATGCTGCCACCACCATGCTTCACTGTTGGACAGGTGATGAGCAGTGCCTGGTTTTCTCCACACATACCGCTTAGAATTAAGGCCAAAAAGTTCTATCTTGGTCCCATCAGACCAGAGAATCTTATTTCTTCACCATCTACCACCTCCATGTGGGCTTTCATGTGTCTTGCACTGAGGAGAGGCTTCCGTCGGGCCACTTTGCCATAAAGCCCTGACTGGTGGAGGTGCTGCAGTGATGGTTGACTTTCTACAACTTTCTCCCATCTCCCTACTGCATCTCTGGAGCTCAGCCACAGTGATCTTTGGGTTCTTCTTTACCTCTCTCACCAAGGCTCTTCTCCCCCGATAGCTCAGTTTGGCCGGACGGCCAGCTCTAGGAAGGGTTCTGGTCGTCCCAAACATCTTCCATTTAAGGATTATGGAGGCCACTGTGCTCTAAGGAACCTTAAGTGCAGCAGAATTTTTTTGTAACCTTGGCCAGACCTGTGCCTTGCCACAATTCTGTCTCTGAGCTCTTCAGGCAGTTCCTTGTTCCTTTGACCTCATGATTCTCATTGCTCTGACATGCACTGTGAGCTGTAAGGTCTATATAAGACAGGTTTGTGGCTTTCCTAATCAAGTCCAATCAGTATAATCAAACACAGTTGGACTCAAATGAAGGTGTAGAACCATCTCAAGGATGATCAGAAGAAATGGACAGCACCTGAGTTAAATATATGAGTGTCACAGCAAAGGGTCTGAATACTTAGGACCAACATTTCAGTTTTTCTTTTTTAATAAAATTGCAAAAAGTCAACAATTTCTGTGTTTTTCTGTCAATATGGGGTGTTGTGTTTACATTAATGAGGAAAAAAATTAACTTGAAATGATTTTAGCAAATTGCTGCAATATAACAAAGAGTGAAAAATTTAAGGGTTCTGAATACTTTCCGTACCCACTGTATATTTAAATTAACATTATTTTGAAAAATCACGTACACATTTAAAATTACTATCGGTATCGTTAAAATTGTTAACAAAAAGTATCGGTATCGTATCACATGAAAAAAATGTGGTATCGCCCATCCCTACCAAGCTGTGATATAAACGAACGCTTTTGGCTATTTTAAAAAGGGGCGGGGCTGCTTGATATGTCCCGCCCTGTCTTCCTCTTTCAGTTAAAATGACATCAACACATAGAGTAACGCTGCGTGTTTCTAAGCATTTCAGGGGACCTTTAAATGTCTTGCAAGTGACCTAACCTGCAATTGCAATAATAAAATACACAAGGAAATTTGATACAACTACGTTTATTTCTATTTATACTGCATAAATAGCGTAATTCTCTTCCCAGATGAATCATTTTTGTTTTGTTTTTGCATTATAGTGTGTGATTACTCATGTTCCTCCAACATTTTGTGTTTTATCTCTTCCAGAATTTTCTGCAATTACATAAGAAATATCACGGTAAATGTACTTAACATCAGGCTTTGGCCACAGGCATGAGTCATGTTTTTGCATACTAAATTGTGGTTGGTTTCTTTCTTACATTTATTTAAGCATCTACAGCTTCATATAATAACATGTTCATTCATTTGGCCAGAGGAAAACCTTTTTTTCTCAATTTTTGTCATCTGATTTTGAGAGTTTGGGTTTCTTGCCATTGTTGACTTTAGCTTGCTTAGTTTAAGCCTAAAAACACTTAATATTCAGTAATATTATCAATATGACTGCACAGACACCATCAAATAAAAACAAACTGAAATAAGCTGGATGGTTGTCTTCTATAGAACTGCTTTACAACTTACAGTTAACCAACTGAACTGAATGAAAATTGAATTGACTGGATAACAACATTACTGCCTTCTGAAGAGCTGCTTATAGCTGAAGTGAACTTCTTTCCAAATTTAATAACTTTATACTGTTATTGAATTGAACTGAAACAACACTGAACTGACTTAAGCAAAATAATTACTCTATTGTCTTTCCTGAGCTGCTTTAAAGTAGAATCTTAATAAGAGGTGAGTTTCCACACTGATTCTGCTATTTATCTCTGTAAAGTGCTATATAAATAAAGGTGACTTGACTGGATTTGACTAGCTGCCTTTACAAGTTGAGAGAAACAAGACTATTGGAGATGGAGTGAAAGGGAATGGGAACATGCTATGTAATTTGCAGTCAAGATTTTCTTCCTAAATCATATTTTGTTGGGATTATATAGAGTTCCCGTTAGGAATATTTGTTGGGAATACAGTATCCTTATAATATGTAAGGATTCAGAAACTTTGCATGTGCCTATATAACCTCTATGTCTATAAGTGCTAGTGTTTATCATAAGTTAGTTTGAGGCTGGATTCCCTACTTATTTCTATCAACTTTGGAAGTGTGTAGAACTTCTGTAAATGCAATATAAAACTTATTTTTTAGTTTAAAAATTCCTCACAAAACATCTAGAGTTTCTATATCATAACATTCATCTGTGAGACAGGTGCTTGAGAAAACTGACAGAAAGAACACAACCATTTACTCACTGCTTTATTTACAGCAGATCTTTATAATGATATCAAGATTTGACCTGAAGCCAAAAGTATTTACAATACTTCTGACCTTTGGATACAGTTGTGTCATTTGAAAAGTAGCAAAAAATCGATAAGAGCATGGTAAAAGTTTCCAAGACAGTTTGAATGTGTCCTTCATATAACAAAAATGAAAAAAGCTGAAATCTGTCAGTTTTAATAAAAATCAACCCTGAAACATAAAAGACGAATCACCCCAAAACAGTCTCATTAATCACATGGCCAGCATACAAACTGCAGCCAAATTTCAATAGTCACTTCACCTTAGTGCTTAATCTTAAGTATAAACAGTTTAGTAATTTACGGGAATGACAACTGCATTTTACAACATTAATTTAGTGGCAACTGCATTAACCAAAATTACATGCTGTATGCACAGAACCAAACTGAACAGCTGTTAAAGACATATTTAAACTTGCATCAGAGATGTGCCTCTCTTCTTTGTATGCAGTGCAAGTAAATCACAGGTAAAGAGGTACGAGCCTTGCTCATTCGCACATTATGATGCAATTCTTTCTCTCAGTTGCGCTTAACAATAGAAATAAGATCAAAATATCACAACCCGCAAATGCCCACTTTATTAAGTCCACTTTCAGTCCTTGATGTGAACCGAGTTTAAGTTGTGTTAATTTAGGGGATTCTCTTGAGCATTTACATGTGGTTCTCACTCCTGAAATGATATAATACAGGTCATACCTGCATTCCTGTGAACCAGTGGCAGTCATGCTTCAGAATGCACAATGCATCCTTATACAGTTCACACTGTCACTCGGTTTCCTTCCATCATCATACACAGAAAAAAAGGGGTTTAAAATTGTACCTTTTGAGTTACAACAGCTTGTCCCTGGAGCAGTACCCTTAAAAGGACATATTTGTACCTTTTTTACCCCTAATAGGAACATATTAGTACCTTAGAGTAGTAATATGTACCCTTAAGGTACTACTATAAACCCTAACCCTAACACCCCCATAGGTACAATTCTGGCCCCTATTTTTCTGGGTGTACTTGCAATTATACCGGACACCCAGACAGTCTTCAGGTTTAGATTAACAAGCAGAGAAGAGGCGTGTTTGTTTGAATGAGGGGATGATACTTGATAAATGGCCCGCCTCTTTGCTAATCTTCTATATGTTTGGCTTGACATTGATTTAGGAGTGAATTGTATTTGGAGTTTGCTACAAAAAATTGATCTTTAATAGAGAAGTCACAGGAAGCTGAAACTATATATTCATTTGTGTGGTCTCCTCCCACAGTTACAGAAGTTGCCATCTTCTTAAGTTAAGATAATCTTTGAATATTTATCTCAGGTTACTTTGGGGCCAATATAAGTAAAATCCTTCATACAGGATGGAACCGACATAGAGGGCACATTCCCGGTCTTTTTCAGCCCTCATTCCTGCTTGCCATGAACTGCATGATTGTCCAGTATGGCAAAGAGGGTTTTGATTAGCTTGCCTGTTCTGTCCATTGTCTGTGGTGGACCAGTGTCTTTGGGCAGACATGAAGGTGGTTTCTGAAGTCCCCAGTCCTGAGCGGTGCCTCTTTTATGTTAGGTTTCATATCTAACCAACGCTGACCCCAAGACCGACCTGTAACTTGTCTGCTCTGTGGTTGACAAAAGCACCCATGATCAATGTGGCAGGAAGGGGATAAAGCCGCTTTTCCAGAACCCCACCAATAATACAGCGGCTGTCCACCATTCCTAAAAAAACATCCAAATGATTGACAGAGATTATGAGTTAAATATTAATCCTAAATTTAATCATTCTGTTACACACATTACCCTAGTGAAAAATAAATATACTAAAAATGTATTTGAAATACATTTATAAATACATGTATTTTATGAACCTTATATGGTGACCGGGGAGGCGACAAACATGCACATTTCAGAAAAAAAAAGGGGGCGCAACTGCACATTTGCTGAGGGGTATGCAAGATCAGTGTCGGCGCCCCCTGTATTCTAGTAGCCTCTAACAGTAACTCGCGCAGAAAACTTTCTGCAAGTCATTGAGCAAAAGCCCGTTCACTAGCTTGCGCATGGAAGGATATAAACTCTTTAGGAGTGAAAAAAGTGGAAAAAAGGGGGGAGTGTGTCACATAACATTCCCTTTAACTCCTATGGCAGACCCCAGACAGTAGAACACACTTTTTTTCATTTTTATTTTCAAACACATGTAATATTGCTTACTTTTTAGTTAGGTCATTTGAATATACATATACGTATTTCTTAATATTACTGTTTGTATTGTGTTTTTGTTCAAACTATGCAGCCTTAATTATGAGACTTCTTTCAAAAGCACTAAAAAACCTTACCCAGATTTTTGAACAGTAGTGTATAGAATAAGGTACCTTTTCTCGCTTGTTTAATTTAACTTATTCATATATCAGTAACAATAACAGTGCCAATCCACTTCACAGACTTGAGGATTCTAGAGAAACAGACTGCACTATTGTGTAACATCTCATGGTAAGTATATTTTAAAGTTTAATTGTTTTTGCCAGGCCAAGATAAAGCCTGCAACCTCTTTCATTTTCTGTGCTGATTTTAGAGGGAAAATGTGTGTCCTTCTGTGGATTTAAACAAGGTCAAAGATGTTAAATGGAGTGTAGTAAACACTGACACAGCTCAGAGCAGAATGCAAACTAGACAAGTGTTTTACAAAAATGCATGTTTAAAAATACATGTAAAGAAATTTGTTAATAAAAGGCCTTCCATTATAAGACATGTACTGTTATTTGTCTATGTATATTCTAATGGGATGTTTACTACCTGAATGCTACTGTTACAGTCTAGAATGGAAAGTATGAAAAACAAAACACAAATTTGAGTATGAGTATTTGAGTAAATGGTTCAAATGAGCTTTAAAATATAGGGTTAAATTCTGCCCTGCAAAGAAATTCAGTTTGGGCTGAAATTGGGGGATTAATAATATGTTTTGTGACATATTTGGAATCATACAGAGCCCCAGACAAGACATGTGAGAATAAAAATATTTATATCAATTCATTCCCATGACTTATTAATATGTCAGCACGATGTACTAATTTGTTACCTCGTTTTAAGTAAATTGTGAGCATTCTATGAACAGAACGGATTAGTAAAATATGCACACAATATATTTAAAATGAGGTAACACGATATAAATATTTTATTCTGCATGTCAATTCTGGGGCTCCGTAGAATCAATCAAAAAACAGTGAAAACTGATATCAAAAAAGATTTCTCCGTTCCAGTGTTTGAGTAGTTACTAATTTGTGAGACACTGCACAGTGAGTATATCTGCCCTCATTACCTTTGAAGACCATTTTAGCTTCAGGAAGTTCCATCTGGTAACCAAAAGAAAAGGTTGTTTCCTGGGTCCTAGTGCTTGCCTCAAACTCCACTCCCACCTGAATCTGTGGAGATGAATTACAGACTGCAGCATTACGAAACTATTACTGTGAAATATCATCATATCCTTTCGACACCACCATACCTGTTTATTTGCCCTGTGGTAGTAGCTGGCATGTGCACCTCCTTTACCAGCATTCAGTGTTGCAACCCAATTTGGCCCTAAGACAGAAAAGATAGGACATTTGAGTCTCAAGTGCCATTGAGAAACAGAAGAACATTGTACACACAAATAGGAGTGACACTGAAGACGTAGCTGTTTAGGATGACTTATACTGGTGTATAACAAACAGATGACTGCTCTAACCTGAGTACTGGCCTGCCAGGGTAAGAATGCCCCCTTCCTCTGCTCGACCTCGATGGTATACCAGCTCTCCCCCCAGAACCAGCTGCGGGGATACGCTTTGAAGAAAGTGTGCAACCATGATAACTGTCACAAAGAAAAACAAATGCACAAACAAACAACAACATTAAAGATGCAGTATGTGATATTGACAGCCAGCAGTTGAACTACAGTCCGAATTCAAAATATTGGAGAGCATTGTTTCTCCCTCTCCTTCTATGTAGACTCAACGCTCACATGCGTTGCCAGATTGAGGACATGCAACAGGAAGGAGCACAACTGATAATGGAAGGCAACAAGGCTTACACTTTAAGTTAATTGCGTTTTAATATGCCTCTGACCATAGAGCTTTTTAGATGGATGCCAAGGCTGTTTTTTTATGGCGTGGAGAATTTTGCGATCTCTGACCCTGTTCATTTGCTGGCTTCCATGGCTTCGATACGCTGTATTTTCCACAAACTGGCAACCCGGGTGTCGAAATACTATTGGTTAAATTGGCAGTAGGTGGACACACGTGGACCGAAACAAAAACAGACATTCTGAAACAGAACCAGTGTTGCCAGTATTGTTACGGTTTTCCCGTGGAATTGGGCTACATTAACAATGTTGCAAGGTTTTTTTTTTTCATGTCCTCAGGTTTAAGCAACCCAAATAACATGATATTTAGACCCCTAAAATTAGATTTTTACTAGAGGAACCCCACCAAAAAACGTGTATTTTACCCCCCGAACGCGATTTTTAACTGGGGACCCCCTCGAAACGCGATTGGGCTAGTTTTGAGTAGCAATTGGGCGGGTTTTGTTGTGAAAACCTGGCAACCCTGCAAGCAAACACACATTTTAAAGTTAGAATAATTCAACTTCAGAGAAACAAGTATGGAACTTAGCAGCGTCTTGGCTCTGCTAACTTCCCTTTTACAGACTCAGCCCTGATGTATTTTTTTTTTGTCACTGCCATACTCCGAAAAGAACGGAAAAATACGTACAAAACATCCAGTACAAAGGCAAGGCAAGCAAGGCAAGTTTTTGATAGCACATTTCATACACAATGGTTAATTCAAAGGCTTTAAATTAAAAGAACAAGAAAAACAATAATCACCAACAATTAAAAAAGGGAATTTAAAACTTGAAAATTATTTTAAAAAATAATAAAATTGATTAAGAGGTTTAAAGGACTTAAGAAAAGAGTTATACATAACATACAGTGCACTCAGTTCGGGACATCGCCAGTGCTCATTCACTAAATGCAAAGCTAAACAGTGAGTTTGAGTCTGCTTTAAAATGTGACCTAAATGTTTTAGCACAATCTGACTCCTGGAAAGCTGATTCCAACTGCGGGGTGGCCATGATAACTACCTTAAAAGCAACATTCCCCTTGTTTTGTGGACCCTCGGTAATTTTATAAACTGACTCGATCTGGAAGGACTGGAAACATGTACTGTATTTTTTGTACTTTTTTTTCTGTTATTTTTGAGAGCTACTGGGACAGTGCTAAACACGTCGATCGCGATCGTGGGTTAGAGCCCACTTCGTAAAAGGGCATAACAGGACCCCTTTAACAGAAGCAGGCTGGCTTATGGAATTTTAAATGAATGCAATGCCACTCAAGAAGCATTGAAAATAACTTACAGCCAAAAACAATTTTCCTCAATGGGCAAACAGAGCAGTTCATCAAAATGATATACAGAGACAACCAAAGAAAAAACTGTTCTGCCTGGAAGGCATTGCTTTGTTGTAACTAATGCACATTCCTGTGACATCTATAAATCAGTATGTCTTCTGTTTTAATGAGGGACTCACACGATCATACCTGATTCCCTCAGAATGTCGGGGTTGGCCATAGTAACCGCTGCTGTGAAGTCACTACCACTATACTCCGTCTCAAACTGCCATGTGACAAACTGTGCCTGTTGAGTCTATTAAAGAATAAGCAGTCAGTCCACATAGTTGTTCAAAAGTATTTATTTTAACTAATGCAATATTGCATACCACTGCTATTTACCTGAAATACTGCTTTAGCTCTTATTCTCTCACTAAGATGGAACAAAGAGTGTGCATTTAAGCTGCCAGAGGAGTCCATTTCCCCAATAAGCATGGGTGAGCCCTATATACACAGAACATCATTGAAAACACACTTCAAGTCAATGTCCATTAGGTGAACAATATTGTTTAAATGCCCTGATTACTGCTCATAAAGATGCACAGCTGCACAGCTTTTGAAATGTGTTCCAAGAAACCTAGAAGCTTGTATTGCAGGTTTTTAGTATTCAATCATTGCATAACATGCAGTAGGAGTCATAAGCTATTAATAACTGATGATTATGATTAGGACTATGTTAAATAAGTTACCTAACTCATTCTTTGCAATTTGGTAAGAAAAGCCTCCAATATCCAAGTTATCCAGTAATGCCAAAATAAGTCAATTTCATGTCCACATGAAGTGAAGGCATATTTCCAGAACAACATCCTTTGTTACTTCAAAAACAACATTCCTATCCAACAATCATATTGACACATTTTTGTTTTCAATTGATTAATTTATTCGTTTGATATGTATACTATCATATGCTTTTATACTCTACCATTCAAATAATTGGGTCAGTACTTTATTTATTTTTATGAAATGATTACTTTCATTCACCAAAATCATTAAGAAAGACTCTTATTCCAATAAATGTTGCTCTTTTAAACTTTGTATTCATCAAAGAATCAAAGAAAAAAGTATTACAGTTACAGCGTTCAACATTTATAATAATAAGAAATGTTTTTTGAGCACAAAATCAGCATATTAGAAGGATTCTGAAGGATCATGTGACACTGAAAAATGGAGTAATGATGCTGAAAAATGTCTTTTTAAAATTTTCAAACATAACACATCTATTTTAAATTGTACTAATAATTTACTTTTTTGATCGTTTATACTGTTTTTTCTCTTCTTTTCCTTTTTTTTGTATAAGCACCTAAAATAAAGTTTATTATCATTATTACGGTTTTTCTTACTGTACTCCTAATTCAAAACAAACCCACAGTCCTGATTCTAAACTAAAAGTGCTGAATTTGTCAGTGTGAGAGCAGCTTGTAAACTTCTAATGTAATTTCCAGCATAACCAAGTGAAACGGTCATGCAGAGGAATAACAGAATAACTATTTATGCCTCTGCTCAAATGTACTGTACTTCTTGGCAATAAATTTGATAAGAATGTTGTTGAAGGCCCTTAACCCCTGCCCTAATACTACAGAAATCCACTTGAACAGGAACGAATGCACTGTTTCAGATTCTTACCGTCTCTTTGCTGTCAGTGTCTGATTGTAGGTGTTCAGCATGAAAGCGATAACTGGATGGAGCAACAGCACTGAGGTGAAATGTGTGACTGACCTGAGGTGAGAATTAAACCACAAAAGCATCCATTAGTCCTTTGGGAAAATGTAAAAATATACAATGCTGAATAGTGATAAATTTCACTTAACTGTCCTAAACGGTCTCATAACTGTAACATATATGAACAAACCTTGAAAAAGCTGCTGAGGGTCTTATTGATCACCAGTTTCACTCCTTCAATCTGCTGTGGAAATACATCTAGACACACAAACATTGAAATGACATCTAACAGACCATCACTTTTCAGGATGTCTCACTTAAAATGAACATATTTTAATGGAACTTATGAAAATGCATACAAAATCAACAGAGACCTTTACAGTTGCTATGCAAACCGTCAAAGCTCCCTGGGTTAGGTAGCCGTCCATCTCTCCTATCCCACCGTGACAAGGGTCTATCTTGTGGAAAAGGGGAGTTTTGGCGCCCTGGACGGGTTGACAAGGCCAGCACACTGCCCATGGGAACCCACAAGCCAAATGAGAGGCCCTGATCTTCTGAACTGCGAGAGACAATAGTAATAATAATAATAATTCACAACACTGGATCATGCATCCTTAAATATAATTGACCATATTATGCACATTTCACATAAATGGATACAAAGGATACAAGAAAAGAAATCAAATAATGGGGGGAAAGTATATAATTTTAGAATTTGCTAGTACACAAATCAACAGTGATGTTAATGAATCATCTGCACACTTATTAATGCATTTGAGCGCGTTATCAGGGATTAATAATTACATATGAACGATGATCAATAATCATGCATTTGGGAATATTATGCTAGGCTTTAAAAGTCTGTCTACTTACGCTGAATAACTGTGGGCTGTGCAATTACAGTATGCAAAAATTATTTCCTGAAATCATACTAAAATGCAAGCTTTGTGCATGCAGTGACCGCTAGAAGAGAGTAAGGTGAAAAGATGCTGAGGGATGTAATGACAACTCAACTACAGACTCTAGCGGCGGAACCAGCTGAACAGTGCAGTCATTTAAAGAAGAGCAGCTATGAAACAGTTCCGTGCAGAAACACACTGCTGTTCATTCGCACACCCATGAAAACACGACTGGCGAATAAAACGTATTCGGAACGTTGTATTATTAGCATATGATATTTTTCTGATATAATACTTGTTAGTATCTTTTCATAACAAACTTCACCTTAAATAAAGGACTGTGACGTCACGGGGCACATATATTTGGGTTCCTCCTGTGATGAGAGGTCTGACTCATTTCCGCGACTCGGTTCCTTTGAACTGTTCATTTTAATGAACCGATTCACACCATCACGGGATCCCTGACGTCCCACGTTCCAATAAAGCCATCTGTAGGCGCATATTGCCGTTTATAACGTGTGCTTATAGAACTGTCATAGAATTTAATATGCAAACATATGATGTATTATGCTTTTTGCCTACTTCAAACGTTCTTTTCTACTATAAGCTCACTCAACGAGACGGTTCTCGGTCAATGATTCAGTGAGATAGACTAAAAAGATCCGACTCTTTGCGAATCTGACATAGCTAGAGTCAACATGGCAGATGAAGCCACAAGGAAATCAGTTTCTGAAATACCACTTTTAAAAACAAATTCAGGACCAAGAGATAAAGAACTATGGGTTCAGAGACTTCGAGAAGAATATCTGGCTCTCATAAAGGTGAGTTGTAGCATTGTTTTGATGCAAAACTACTAGGGAGCTAAGTTACTATGCTAGCTGTATGAATGAATAACCATACGGGTCATACTGAGTTAAAAGTGTTCAGTCTTATTGACATCTGACAGCCCATCAGTATTGTTTACAAACTACATATGAACTGAATATAACAAAATATACGCACTTCTTAAAGTAATGGTGTTGTTATGCAGTATGTTGAAAATAACAAAGCAGCTGACAATGATTGGTTCCGTCTAGAGTCCAACAAAGAGGGCACAAGGTCAGTTTTTTTTATTGCTAGTTCTTCTTTTATGAGTAATAATATTTTCATTAACGCCTTAATGTATAAATACGTCTTTCTGTGAAGGTGGTTTGGAAAGTGCTGGTATATTCACGAGCTTCTCAAATATGAATTTGACATGGAATTTGATGTAAGATATTTTGAATTCAATTATATTTAACTTCATTTTATATTTGGTTAAAGTCCAGAGTAATTATCTTTATCCTAATGTCCAGATTCCAGTTACATATCCTGCCACAGCACCTGAAGTGGCCATTCCTGAGTTAGATGGGAAGACAGCGAAGATGTACAGGTTTGCTCCATGTTTATAGTTTTGAAATTTAGTGTCACAATTTACTATATATTTTTTATTATGTACCTAAATTGTTCAAAAACCATCTTTTATCACAGAGGGCGTCGCCGGGTTGACAATATTGGAGCGTGGCTTTGTGGTGGAAAAATCTGCCTGACGGATCACTTCAAGCCACTGTGGGCAAGGAATGTCCCAAAGTTTGGTCTGGCTCATCTTATGGCTTTGGGAGTAAGTTATGTTGCATGTCTAAAATCAAATGCATTATGTCATTCATTCGTTTATTAAAATTGGTGCTTTGACATTATTGCGTTTTAAATGAATAGCTAATCTCTGTTCTTTCCTAAGCTTGGACCATGGCTTGCAGTTGAGATTCCAGACCTCATTGCAAAAGGCATAATTCAACATAAAGACCAGCAAAACAGCTGAAAACAGTAGCAGCCTTTGCATTTCACTATGTCTTACTGATGCAAACACAACTGACAGTTTTAACAACAGTGGCTTGCTTTCCCCGTGGTTTCACATTTTTGTTTGCAACCTCACAGAAACGGTGTACGTCACATTCATATTTGTACAGAGATCTGTTTTTTTTAAACTGTATATCATAGTGGTTCAGTATTGGCAAGGTTTATAATACCTGTCCAATGAAATATGTATGTTTTTCATCTGTAAAGCTTGGTAAATAAATGCGGGATTGTTTTAATTGTAAGAATTGGGTGCACCTCATGAGGATTTAAAATTAGAAGTAGAAACTATGCAAAATTATTTTTTTCTCAGCTGGAAATGTTTCTTTGGTAACAGATTTTTTTTTAATTAAGTATTATAAAAAACATTTTAAAAATTAATTGTGAAATGATTTTAAGTAGGTAAATTAATTAAATCTCAGGACAGAAAGGTACTGGGCCTCGGGCAGTTGCTCCAGGGTGTTAAGGCAAGAGTTTTTGATTTCTATAATTAATAATTTCTATAACTCTATAATTAAACATTATGTAATGTATCTGTACTTCATTTTTAAATAAAATTTGGAGATATTCTTAAGTCATTTAAAAGTATAAAAATATACATTCAAAATATATTTGCGCACTCACACAGTTTGGTGACAAGAATCTGGTCACTCCATCTTCTAAGCTGAATGCTTGAATATATTATCAAATCAAATCTGTTTTTTTTTCTTGATGTGATTGTGAACAGGACGAAATCTTAATAATTAATAGTTACTGACAGCAAAGCAACTTTTTAAAAAGTAGGTTAACATTATGCTATAATGAAATATACCTGTATGCCTATAAAAAGCAACTAGCCATAGCAAACATTCCTAGAGGTTTTGCAAATGAAATCCTCATTACTTTTGCATGTGTACAGTAATAAGATCAGGAATTGATCCATTCATATACACGGACTACTTGAAATGACTAAGGTGACAGGCTCTTTTTATTGTCTGCAATACTGAATGTTTAAAACATTTAAAACCTATTCCTGATTGATCGAAAAAATCTCTTCAAACGTCCTAGATCATTCACAGTCTTATGTGATCATATACATTTCAATTTTAAATGTAACATCAAATATAATGGCACATATCAGCAGGAAAAAGAATTTGTCAGAGCATAAATGTCAAAGATAATTGTGTCACTGAGAACTATGAGGAAAGTAAACAATCTCGTATACACAGATAAAGTAGCTTTCAACTCAACTTCAAGCATCATGCATTGACGCATGTCAACAAACCAGTCCAAAAACCTGAAGAGCCTCCTGAATGATGCATCTGTCATGATATCTGTCAAGTTTCTAAACGACTGCACACGTGTTTGGTCAGGAGAGCGCAGATAGTCTTTCCACACCCCCAGCATGACTGTACACTATGAGCAGGCCCTAGTTTGAACTTGCACACTGTACAAGTACCTGAGCTGTTCGAATTTGATGGCCCCTTCTTGTTTTGAGCAATGAGCTGTTTGAGTTCATTTAAGATGGCCGTGTTGGGTGCAAGAGCAATATCTGTGACCTCGACACGCTGTGGGTCATAGACGCAGTCCTCTTCTAGACCGCTAGGCACAGCTTTCATGCCACAGTTGGGAGGCACCCAGGCAGTGTCATAGCCCTGACTATGCCAGGTCTTCTGATGAGGATGGTTGTCCTTATCAATTCTTTTGACTTTTCCACAGTCGGCGCTTAATTTAAGCACTACTCTGTCAGTAGGTAGTGATTTCAGAGGATAGCGCTCTGCTTTCTTCTGGTCACGGCTCACATAAACTCCAGGTCCCAGCATTCCATCTGCTGACTGTCTAAAGCCTGTTGTTATGATCAGACGAGCTGTTTGAACAGAGGTGCCGTGATACATGGTGTAGAGTCTGCCTGATTTGGGTGCCTCGTCTGCCTGAAGATGACGATCTTCATCATAGAATGCTTCCCAGCCATAGAAAGTGATGGATGCCATCCTTTTTTCTTTTGGTATCTCCTGTGGATTACATACACATATGTAGTTGTTTTTTATGTTTGGCTTAGTGTTATGCTAGAATCATTATTATACTCATACCTTTTGTTCTTAATATTTTTGAATTGTTTTTAGCTTTATTTTTTTGTTTTCATGTAAATGTTTTAGTTTTGAAATGTTGTTGTATGCATTTGTCATTTTTATTTAATTTCTTTTATTTTCTTAAATGTGTGTAAATATATATAGTATTTATAGAGTTTTAGCTTTTAGTTTGAATTACTTTTTCTTATTTGTAAGTCGCTTTGGATAAAAGCGTCTGCTAAATGACTAAATAAAGAAAGAAATAAAGAAAGGATTAAATGTAACCATGATATAATATACACTACCAGGAAATGTTTAGATCTGCTCAAACTTTATTGATATTTTACATATTTTAGAATACTAGTCCTGTCATCAAAACCATGAAATAATACAAATGAAAGTATGAAAGTGTATCTTAGTGACTAAAAATATTAAAGAAAATCAAAACTATATTTTAGCTTCTTCATTGTGTCTAAACTACAACATCTACCCGGTCTAAAAATGACATTTTACTGTTCTAAAGAAATTAATTTGACATGGCTAATTTCATGAATAATTCATTAGTCAACATTTCATTAATCATTTATGCCAAACATATCAACATTTTCAAAATGAAACAGAAATTCAGTAAAGTTTTTCCAAATCTCTCACTGGTAAGTACAGTCTGTCCTTATGACTTTTGTTGTTTAGTTCAAGCTTTGAAGTTTGAACTGAATTATGTGTAAACATTAACAATACGCCAGAACTTCCGCGTGTTTATACTGATTATGGCCTATGTTATTCTAAAGGAAAACATTATATTGTTCTGAAGGAAACAAACTTACCTTAAAATACCTCTCGCAAGTGAACAAGAAATGACACGAAACTCCGCGTCTAAACTTTCTTTTTTGGTTATACTTAGAAAGCTAACCTTTCACTTTCAATTTCTTCTTAAACACGTTTTCCTGGTGTGCTCGTGAAGTAAAACAAATATTTAAATGATAAATTAAAATAGTGTTTTTTAACTTAAGTAATCAAAGGATGTCAGAGAGTGTAGTTCTGCATGCATTTGTGTAATTCTTTAAAGCGGTCACACTTTTTAAAGGTAAAATAATGTAATATGTCAACCAAACAGTGTAGTCCCGCCTTCTTTTGGAAGAATACACTTCATTGGCAAGAAGCGCTCTTACGCATAAACGTGGTGACCAATAGTTAAAAACTTGTTGTTTTTAAACATGAAGTCGGTCAGTCACTAATAGCAGTTTCCCAAATACCTCTTCTGCACCAAAGATTAATTCCAATAAATGTTGATGTATTCACGATTCACTGATTCAAGATTTAGATGACCAATAGTTTATAAATCTATAAAAACCATAGAACAGGCTACTTCAGTGTGACTATTCCAGGAAACACAATGTGTCGTCTCTTTTGCAGCCTCTACAAGATCAGAGGCGTAGCCATCATTTCAGAAGTGAGGGGACAGAAATGTTATAGACTATACTATATATATAATAGAAAACATACAATATAAATTTCTGCTTAAAGATATAACATACCAGTCAAAAGTTGTTGAACAGTAAGATTTTAATGTTTTTTTTAAAGAAGTCTCTTCTGCTCACTGAGCCTGCATTTATTTGATCTAAAGTAAAGCAAAAGCAGTAATGTTGTGAAATATTTTTACTATTTAAAAATAACTGCTTTCTATTTGAATATATTGTAAAATGTAATGTATTCCTGTGATCAAAACTGAATTTTCAGCTTCATTACTCCAGTCTTCAGAGTCACATCCTTCAGAAATCATTAAAATATGCTGATATGCTGCTCAAGAAACATTATTATTATTATTTAATGTTTTTGGAGCAGCAAATCTGCATATCAGAATGATTTCTGAAGGATGGTGTGACTGGAGTAATGATGTAAAAAATGTAGCTTTGAAATCACAATAAATTACATTTTAAAGTATATTTAAATAGAAAACTGTTATTTTAAATAGCCTAGTAAAAATATTTCAAAATTGTATTGTTTTTGCTGTACTTTGGATCAAATAAAATGCAGACTTGGTGAGCAGAAGAGACTTCTTTAACAAAACATTAAAAAAAAACATATACTTTATTTATTACCTGGAGATGACTTGACAAACACAAATAAACCATATATTGTCGCAGTTGTATGTTTAATGTCTTCATGTTTCTAAACGTTTCCGTTTTCTGTGAAAACAACTGTTTTCATACAGCGATAGCTGGATGCTTTTGTTCATTTCCTCGTACGACTTTCTGCGTGAGAGGCCCTCCGGCTTTGAGCATGAATGAAACATGCACTGCACTGAGTGTTTAGCGCTCCGCGATGTTCATCTCGCCTTATTCTGGGTCCGAATAAAACATCAGATCATGCACAGACTATCCTGTCTCTTTGATTTAAATCTATATTTATTCACACCGACTCTTGAAAACCTCTATGTGAACACACTTGCCCGAAAAAGTGCGGGGGACGAATTTACGTCATATTAAAAGTGGAGGGGACACGTCCCCTGCGTCCCCCGCGTCCCCCGCGTAATCTACGCCCCTGTACAAGATAATATAATTATTTCAATTAAACTTTCAATTAAACTCAATATAACATGTTTATTTGTTTTATAAGAAACCATTAAATCAGATTTTATTGTTAATTCGATTTTTAACTTCAATGCTCATTTTGGTATATCAAAACGCTTTTTTTCTAGTAAGATCTGGCAACACAGCCACTGCGTGCTAACAACATATGGGGGGAAACTGGAACATGGACAGTGCATGAATATTTTGGTTCTAAAATATTACATCTATTTTGAAAATGTACACAGTGCTGCTGGTAGAGAATTTCTCGTCATAATATCTTTATTGCATCGTCTTTTCTTCCGTCTTTCTTTTTACCGGACTGTTTCTGCAGGACAAAATACTATATTTATTTGACTAAACAGCGAGGTGGCCGTCGAGCGCATAGTAACGGGTGTCCTTGTTTACGGCGACAGAAGAGTCGGTTGTTGTTTTCCACACTATGCGGCATTCCCCGGGGAACGAAACTTCACCGCTGCTGCACGCTAGCGTATGACACTGACGGCACCTCTCTCTTTCTCTATTACACTTTCTTACGTCAACCTGCTTCTAAAACCCCAAACCTCTGGTGTCTAAGTGCTGCGTTAGCTCCTAAACACCGGCATTACACGCTGTGCTATTTTAATTAGATTTCAAGCTGTGTCGCGATAGATGTCAGAGCGTCATGCGGTCTAATGTCAATGCCGCAGTGTGTGCTGCCGCCAGGCTTTCTACGCTCAGTTCAAGCGCGATAGTCGAAGGGACGCTGTAACCCTCGGTCAAATTTATGGGAAAGTTTTGTTCTCCTGCTAACGTGGCAGCTTGCTTGGTTGTTTACTTGACATTTTCTGGAAATGTCCAAGACACGCGAAGTGCTACTTGTAGGGGAAGGCAACTTCTCTTTCTCTGCGGCTTTGAGCGAGAACGCAGGCGACGATGTCGGGGTGACCGCCACTTGCTTTCAAAGCGAGAACCAAACGTACAGACAGCAGGGAGCTGTCCTGAACATACAGCGACTCCGTGACAGAGGTCTGTCGTTATGTGATTCTTCTTTCTGTTAATGTTGTCTTGTGTGCATGTTTTTACTCTTACGGTGCTTTCTTGTGTCTTTGTTTTCATGGTATCTGAAAGCTATTTGTTCGATTTCATCCGAGCCACAGTTTAGTATCTGCTAATGTAAGCATTTTCAAGGATACCTATTCTTCCCACACATCAAGTATCATAGTCCTGAATTTGCATGCCTGCAACCAAGTCCATGAATTTACACATTTGGTTGCTATGAAACTGCCAGGGAGGGTTAAAAGCCTCATTGAATTCTGTATGATAATTCTGTGGAGACCCTGACTTCAATGCAAACTCCCATTGCAGGATCAGCTGTTCTGTTTGAGGTGGATTGCACATGCCTAAAGGAGCACGAAGCCATTCAGGATCATCTTTTTGACTGCATTATCTTCAATTTCCCTCACTGTGGGCGTAAAGGTGGAGTAAAGAAGAACCGCATCCTGTTGGTGAAGTTTTTCCAAAAGTAAGTGTGACACTCTTGTGGCAACACAGTCTTTATTAAGGTGTTAGATAAGCTTGACTTCCAGTATTATATAATGTTAATACTGAGGGGATCAAGAGTTTCGAGGTCTTTTGATGTTTTGTGCCTATTGCATGTGCGATGGATGGATGCTTTGTGTTTTTTTTTCTAGTGCCGTTGCAGTCCTGAAGGACAATGGGGAAGTGCATGTCACCTTGTGCAATGGCCAAGGCGGCACTCCATGTGACAGTCCAATGAGAGAATGGCACAATAGTTGGCAGGTGGTTGCCATGGCAGCAGAAACAGGGCTAATTCTCAGTGAAATCCGTCCCTTTGACTGTGAAACGTATCAAGGTTACAGATGTACTGGTTACAGGTAAACAGCTTTGGACAAGTGGATACAGTCCACTACTAAGTGATTTAACATGGTGTTTAATTTGGACTTTTAATGGTCCTGTTACCGTTATGTAATGGCATTCAGTTTTGTATTCATCCCAAAAATTATTTTGCGAAGGAGTCAGGACAAAAGTTTCCATGTAGAGGGAGCTCTGACCCACATCTTCACTCGGAGTCTCCCCCACACCATGCCAGAGAAACTGAAAATGGAGAAAACCATTGGGAAGGAGACCGTTTGTTTTGAGCTTCCAGCAGAGTTGAGTAATTATATCAACAGGTAAGTGATAATTTGTTGCTGACTGGAAAACAGCAGCTCTAAAGTCTCTTCATGAGAAATACTTCACCCAAAAAGAAAACCTGTGACATTTAATCACCATTATGTTGTTTTGAAGCTGTGAAAAAAATGTGTTTTTTTTTAAGGATCTCCTGACCATTGATTTTAATGTCATAGATCGAATGGGGACTGAATCTTTCAAGCTTCAAAATGGCAAAAAAAACACAATGAACGTATCATAGAAGTGTTTAAATGCAACTTGTGTGCTGCGCATAATAACTTGGCGAGCTTCAAGGACTACAAAAGTTGCATTGACTATGAAAATAAGATGTCAGCGCCATTGATTTTTGCATGTATCGAGACCAAATGTCAATGGTGCCATATTTGATTGAAGATCAA
Source organism: Sinocyclocheilus anophthalmus (assembly GCA_018155175.1). Taxonomy (NCBI): domain Eukaryota; kingdom Metazoa; phylum Chordata; class Actinopteri; order Cypriniformes; family Cyprinidae; genus Sinocyclocheilus; species Sinocyclocheilus anophthalmus. The sequence goes on from JADLZN010011766.1 coordinate 68,570, forward strand.
ATATGGCACCATTGGAAAGATTATGAGTGAATAATGACTTATGCTTTGGTCTGTTCCTAGCATAAAGCTATATCATGGCCCCAAAAGACTTAGCAGACAAGTCATATGAACTAATTTTATGTTACTCTTTGCTAGGGTTGTATGAAATAGCTGTACCATATTGTAATTGACCGATATTAGAGATTTTCTTATTTAGGTGTCTTTGTTATGCAGAAGATTTAATTGCACATGCTAATTTTCCTTTTTTTAACATTTTGATTACTTTTGCCATCATCTAATGCTCATTTAATCTTAGTAGTAATTGAATAGTGCTGTTAAATGTAATCTTTCTGTCTAATTTCTGTTTATTAAAATCAATATCCCCATTTTTCATACCAATTTAACATACATTATAATGTTGTGATGCCTAAATTCACTTTAAACTTTAAAACTCATATTAAAATTGATTTTAGGTTTTAGGGTTTGTTTTATTTTGATAAAATGGTATAGAATTTTAATATTTATCGGTTTGTCATTTAATGGTTATCATTCAAACCAGGCCTGGATACTTTTTTTTTTACAAAATTCATACGGTTTGAGGGTCAATAAATGTTGACAGAATATCCTGTTTTGCACAAACTATTCTTTTAGTAAAGTAACAACCATTTAAAAACTAGAGGTAATTGCATGATCATGGCATTTATTAATTATTTGTATGCTCCGCAAACACTCCCTCGATCCCTTGTTCTCTGTGAATGGTGGCATTGTGAAGCTATGTCTTATCTGTTATCAGTCTTGTATTATACAAAAAAGATGGGCTTTTACCTACGGTACATTTATCAGTATGCTTATGCAACATGTATTTAAATGTATCAATTTAGTGGAATTTTTGTACATTATACAGTATATTTGATGCAGATTTCAAACCTTTCTTTCTGTGGTAGGGATTTCCTTGCTCAGCAGGCACATCATCCAGTGAAAACTGTCCAGGAGTATTTACTTAGAGAGCTAAAGTCAATTTGGCCTGTGTGCACTATGAATGAAGACTTCCCAGAACTGGTAAGCTGCCTACCAGAAACGCCAGAGGCATGTGACTCCACTCTGACCCACTCAGAGGTCTATTGGATTAAACCTACTGACACCTATATATTTGACCAAAGTGAAAATGAGCAAAACGACTGTGAGTCTATGGATGACCAGCAAAGATTTACTGGCAGTTATGCACTTCGACCGTCTCTGTTGTTGCATGTCCAAGAGATCACCCAGAATGGAGACTTCAGTCCTGGTACTCTTCACGCAGTCAGTGGCCTGGTCTTTCAGAGAGTGCCCATCTCTCCGAGCCGTTCTCCTGCATTTCACCAGCTTCTGTTGGTGGGAATGTTCCCTGCAGAATCCCATCCTGTCCAGTGCTTCCAAGATTGTTTGGAGTCACTACTTGCTTCTTACGGTGTCTCCTTCGAGGAGGCACAAACAGGCCTAGAGCAGCAAGTGTGGATGAATTCAAAGATGCTTTCCAAGTTTGGGCGGATCGCGTATCTGCCTTCCTTTTCCTCAGGCCTCGATGAAGGTTTGCAGTTAATCGCGGTCTCAATAAACTTGGATCATTTAGCTACCCTGATTTTTGGCATTTCTGATTGGCGCTTACTTTGGAGTGCCGATCCTCGGTTTCTTAAGCATTTCGAGCTCAATCCACTTGGACCTTTCAGTCCTTTCTCCCTTTACCCACCAAGCTACTTGCATGATATCAGTTTCTGGATGGAACCAGAAAGCTATGATGAACTGGACTTCCATGCACTTGTGCGAGAGGCGTCTTGCGGTGCTGTTAAGGATATGGCATTAGTGGATCGCTTCAGACACCCACACATGGGTCATGCAAGCCTCTGCTATAGGCTGACCTATCAGTCTCCGGATCAGGCCCTCTCACACATCCAGGCATTGGGACTGCAGAATCAGCTGCGGAGACTGTTACCCCTGCGTTTGCAGGTCACGCTGAGGTGATTGAAGAGGCTTTGGCGACAGTGGATCAAATGGATAAATAATCTCAGATTTTAATTTTTAATGATGAAGGTTAACTTTCTAGATCAAAACAGAGTGTTTATTTTGACTGATTTGTTCTGACATATCAACTTATTTGAACTAAAGGAATTTTTTGTTGCCGTTTGAAATCCTATCATGTTTACATATTGCTTGTTACGCTGATTAATCAAAAATTTTACATTATAAATATTGTGGGTTTATTAAGTTATCCAAGAAATGTTTACAGATTTCAGTAGTACTGTGCTACCATTCCTTCTTGTTTAGTACTTTGCAATGAGAAAAAAAAAAGAAAATATTATAAATTGTATTCTCTCCTATGTGAAATTGATTGTGTGTTTAGGGATGTATTAAGAAACTTAGAGATGTAATTATCGATGCACAACTGCACATCATTTCATCTGATACATTTTTAAAAAATGAACAAATATTTTTCTATTTTCTTTGTATGGCACATAATGTGTGTTTACATTATCTGCATTTGATACTGTGATATTTCTGGAATGTCTATGATTGTTTATGATTGTGACTGTAAATTGTTATATTGCTATATGTTATTTATGGTATATGTATACATGCTGTATGTTAACATCAATAACATATGCTGCATGTTATTTAAGTTATTGCTGTATACTGAAGTGTGTAATTTTTCAAACAAATGGAATTGCAAAAATAATGGCTATTGCCACACACAGATTACCTAAAACTAACCTGTTTTCCATTGTTTGGTCAAAAAGTGTTGTATTGGTTGGGATGCTCAAACTGCTGGTATAACCTGCTCATTAAGCCCAAAAGAGGTAATCATTTCATCCCTGGTCCTTTTTGAACCTGAAAAGACTGGTATTAATTCCATATATACAGTGGTGTGAAAAAGTGTTGGCCCCCTTCCTGATTTCTTATTTTTTTGCATGTTTGTCACACTTTAATGTTTCAGATCATCAAACAAATTTAAATATTACAAAAAGATAATGCAAGTAAACACAAAATGCAGTTTTTAAATGAAGGTTTTTATTAATAAGGGAAAACTAAATCCAAAACCTACTTGGCCCTATGTGAAAAATTAATTGCCCCTAAATCTAATAACTGGTTGTGCTTTGCAGCAACAACTGCAATCAAGGGTTTGCGATAACTTGCAATGAGTCTGTTACAAGCGCTGTGGAGGAATTTTGGTCCACTCATCTATGCAGAATTGTTGTAATTCAGCCACATTGGAGGGTTTTCGAGCATGAACCGCCTTTTTAAGGTCATGCCACAGCATCTCAAATAGGATTCAGGTCAGGACTTTGACTAGGCCACTCCAAAGTCTTCATTTTGTTTTTCTTGAGCCATTCAGAGGTGGACTTTCTGGTGTGTTTTGGATCATTGTCCTGTTGCAGAACCCAAGTTCGCTTCAGCTTGAGGTCACGAACAGATGGCCGGACATTCTCCTTCAGGATTTTTTGGTAAACAGTAGAATTCATTGTTCCATTTATCACAGCAAGTCTTCCTGGTCCTGAAGCAGCAAAACAGCCCCATACCATCACACTACCACCACCATATTTTACTGTTGGTATGATGTTCTTTTTCTGAAATCCAGTGTTACTTTTACGCCAGACGTAATGGGACAAACACCTTCCAAAACTTTTGTCTCGTCAGTCCACAGTGTATTTTCCCAAAAGTCTTGGGGATCAACAAGATGTTTTCTGGCAAAACTGAGAAAAGCCTTTATGTTCTTTTTGCTCAGCAACGGTTTTCATCTTGGAACTCTGCCATGCAGACCATTTTTTTCCCAGTCTCTTTCTTATGGTGGAGTCATGAACACTGACTTTTTTAGCAAGGCAAGGCAAGGCATGTTTATTTATATAGTACATTTCATACACAGTGGTAATTCAAAATGCTTTACATAAAAGAAAAGAGATATAATCACAACAATAAACAAGGAATTTAAAAACTTTGAAAATTATTAAAAAAAAAAAAAATTTGATTTAAGAGTTTTAAAATGAATTTAAGAAAACGATTATACATAAAATACAGTGCAATCAGTTCGGACATCGCACAGTGCTCATTCAATAAATGCACAGCTAAACAGATGAGTTTTGAGTCTGCATTTAAATGTGACTAATGTTTTAGCACATCTGATCTCTTCTGGAAGCTGATTCCAACTGCGGTCGGCATAATAACTAAAAGCGGACTTCCCTTGTTTTTTGTGAACCCTTGGTATTTTTAACTGACTCTATCCTAATGATCTGAGTGTTCTGTTAGGTTTATATTCAGTGAGCATATCTGCTATATATTTAGGTCCTAGGCCATTGAGTGATTTATAAACGAGTAAAAGTACTTTAAAATCAATCCTAAATATAGCTGGAAGCCAGTGTAAGGACCTGAGGACTGGTGTAATATGCTCAGATTTTCTGGTTCTAGTCAGAATTCTGGCAGCAGCGTTCTGGATGAGCTGCAGCTGTCTAATGGTCTTCTTGGGAAGGCCGGTGAGGAGACCATTGTAATAGTCCACCCTGCTTGTGATAAAGGCATTTTAGTTTCTCCAAGTTTTGACTGGAAACAAAACCTCTAATTCTTTCAATGTTTTTGAGATGATAGTATGCTGATTTAGTTACTGCTTTGACATGACTACTGAAACTAAGGTCTGTCTCCAGAATCACACCAAGATTCTTGATTTGATTTTTAGTTGTTAGACCCCTAGCGTCAAGGTATGCTTCAACTTGAGAACTTCATCTTTGTTTCCAAATGCAATGACTTCAGTTTTTTTTTTTTGTTTAACTGAAGAAAGTTCTCGCACTTCCAACTGTTAATTTCATCAATGCATTTTGCAGAGGGAGTCAATGGGGCTGTAGTTATTTGGAGATAAGGCTAGGTAAATCTGGGTATCATCTGCATAGCTGTGCTAGGCGATTTGGTTCTTTCTCATTATCTGACTTAGTGGAAGCATATACAGGCTAAACAAGAGCAGTGCAAGAACTGAGCCTTGTGGGACTCCGCATGTCATGGACGTCCATTAGACTTATGCTCTCCTATACTCACATATTAACCTCTCCCTTCTAAGTATGACCTTAACCATTTAATTACCATGCCAGAAAGCCCGACCAAGTTTTCCAGTCTCTCTAGTAGTATGTTATGATCGACAGTATCAAACGCAGCACTGAGATCTAGTAGTACCAGCACTGATAATTTGCCAGATTCAGAATTTAAGCGAATATCTTTTATTATCTTAATGAGTGCTGTCTCTGTGCTGTGATGCGTTCGGAAACCAGATTGAAAATTGTCCATGTATCCATTTGAGTTTAATTATTTGTTCAGCTGATTAAAGACTACTTTTTCAATAATCTTTCCTATAAAAGGAAGTTTTGATATTGGTCTATAGTTGCTCAATTTGGTGTTATCAAGATTTCTCTTTTTCAGAAGGGGTTTAACAACTGCAGTTTTCAGGGAGTTTGGAAAAGTCCCAGAAAGAAGTGAGGCGTTCATCACTTCTAAGAGATCTGCTTCCAAACAGTTAAGCACCCTTTTGAAAAAATAAGTGGGAAGTGTGTCAAGATAGCATGTTGACGATTTAAGGTGCTGTGCTATTTCTTCCAAAATTTTGCTATCAGTTTCTTCAAAAGCAGACATAGTATCTTCTTTTTGTTATTGTGGTCGAATATGTCTAACCTCTGCATATCTTGGGGATGTGCTAATCGCCTTCCTGATATTATTGATCTTCTCAGAAAAGAAGGAAGCAAACTCATTGCATTTGCTGTCGGAGAGCATTTCACTGGCAATCTGATTTGGGGGGTGTTAGAAAACACTCTCTGTCTTGTTAAGAGAATGTTCCAGATATGCCTCACCCCTCCTTTTTTCCCCCTCTCTCTGAATCCCCCCTCCTGTATCCATTTCTCTCTCTTGTATTATGTTTTAAATATCTCTTACTCATATGTGAGGTATGCATGTGCAAATGTATACATTAGTTTTTCTTGGTTTAAATGCCCATATAAGGAGATGAATGCTAGGACTACAGGGTAAAGGAGTTTGTGATGAACTATGACGAGAGTTCAGCATCCTTCGCCAATGTCTATTCCTAATATGTCCATGTTTTTTCTGTACATGTGGCCATTTTATATAAACATGTTCTTGGCCAAAGATCCTATGTGTATGTTATTCATATCCTCATTGGTTAAGAGGGTGAAACTCCCCTCGACATATGCCTATATAATATCTGTATTTCTATGAATAAATTGAAGTATTGAGGATACATTTGACTGTGTGTTTTCTTACTTCCCTGCCGTTTATTTACACTTTAAGTAACTGAGAATTCTTCAAGGAGGCAAAGAGAATTTACAGAGGGACCAATTGTTATTCTTTATTAACAGGGGGTTTGTCAGTCTCTCAACAGTAGCAAAAAGAGTGCGAGTGTTGTTTAAGTTACTGTTTATAAGGTTTGAGAAGAATGACTGTCTAGCTTTGCCTAGTTCCACATTGAAAGTACGAAGGCTGTCTTTATATATGCTATAGTGTATTTCAAGTTTCTTCCGCCACATCCGCTCAGCTTTTCTGCATGTCTTTTCATACTCTGAACTGCTGTAATAGTGAGGCCTGCATTCTTTGGTGTTGTTGTGGGGTCTTTTGTGACCTCTTGGTTGAGTCGTCGCTGTGCTCTTGGGGTAGTTTTGGTCGGCTGGCCACTCCTGGGAAGGTTCTCCACTGTTCCATGTTTTTGCCATTTGTGAATAATGGCTCTCACTGTGGTTCGCTGGAGTCCCAAAGCTTTAGAAATGGCTTTATAACCTTTTCCAGACTGATAGATCTCAATTACTTTCTTTCTCATTTATTTCTGAATTTCTTTGGCTCTCGGCTTGATGTCTAGCTTTTGAGGATCTTTTGGTCTACTTCACTTTGTCAGGCAGGTCCTATTTAAGAGATTTCTTGATTGCGAACAGGTGTGGCAGTAATCAGGCCTGGGTGTGGCTAGAGAATTGAATCAGTGTGATAAACCACAGTTTTAATAGGGGGCAAACACTTCTTCACACAGGGCCATGTAGTTTTGGATTTTGTTTTCCCTTAATAATAAAAACCTTCATTTAAAAACTGCATGTTGTGTTAACTTGTGTTATCTTTTACTAATATTTAAAAAAATTTTTGATGATCTGAAACATTAAAGTGTGACAAACATGCAAAAAAATAAGAAATCAGGAAAGGGGCCAACACTTTTTCACACCACTGTAGATATGTAAATTCCATTTACGAACCATTTTAATCATGGCACATATCTAAAAACAAATGCACACCAGCGTAATATTTTGAAAGGAGTCCAAAAATGCAAATGTAACATCCTAAGGTCTGTCATTAAATACTTTTTTGAGCATTTAGCAAGTGTGCAGGTTTTTTTTTTTGGCTTGATGTATCATTGCACCCACACAAAACTGTTTATTATGAAAAAAAGGTCCTGTTTGAGAGTACTAAGAACACTATAGTGTAAAATCTTTACATTTTCACAACAAAATAAAGCAGGAAAAATGTTTTTATTCTTAAATCAAAAGAATCTAATAAAAATGTTGAAGAGTAAAGAAAATGTTAAAGTCATCATGCCACATGAGGGCTAGCTTTTAAATGTAGGGCCATTTGCTAATACACAAAGCCACAATAACAAGCATAAACATATAAGACAGTGAAAAATTGTAATTATTTCTAAATTAACTCATTTTGTTCACAACTTATTTAACATGACTTAGCTAAAAACATACCAGCTAATCAATACAAATTAATCTTTATAGGTTAAATCAGGTCTTTAAATGAACAAATGCACCTTACAGTGTTTCATCATGGCATATGCATATTCTAATCATTCAGTACCATGTTATTCAATATGGTACAATGGTACAATCATGGTATGCTATTAGATGGCAATAACAATTATTGCCATCTGATAGCATACCATGATTGTACCATAGTACAATGGTGTAAGAAGGTTGATAACAATATTATTATAATTATATAACAATACTTACATAAACCAATAACAAGATTAGTTCATTTGGCTTAAATATGTGCAAAATGTTCTGAACGAGAAAAGATGAGAAAATTGTGTTATGAAATGTTTGTTAAAACACTTCGGACAATCGTTACCAGCAAGGTTATTATAGTAAAAAAAAAAAACAATTGTTGCTTGAAATAAAATCGCCAAAAAAAGCATTTCTCATTTTCATTTAGTTAAACTTGATGTACTGAAATAAGTAAAACTGAAATATAAATTAATAATACACATAATAATATTACAATATAAACTTAATAAAATTACTCAAACTGTAAAATTCAAATGAAAACGGAATATACAAAAAAAAATGTAAATAGCAAAACAACAACACAACATTAATTTGTCAATTATACTAAAACACCACAGGCTAGTTCCTGCCATCCTCTCACTAATGGCTCTCCTTGAACCAGGGGCCTGTTTCATAAAACAAGTTTACCAAATAAGCCAGGCTTATTTCAGTTAGTCTGATTTATTGTCAGCTGATTTGGTTCAAAATAAGTCAGACTAACTGAAATAAGCCAGGCTTGTTTGGTAAACTTGTTTTGTGAAACAGGCCCCAGTCCTGCGTTGCTCTGGTGATGACGTCACGCGCAGCCAGTAGAAACATGGCGACGAAGCGCAACAGACGGGGGAGCAAACAAGACGCGAACAACGTGAACAGCACACCTACCGCTGACCACCGAGCAGCAAAAGACGACAAATATGTTGAGGACAATAAGTCCAGTGACCCCCGAAACGAGTAAGTACCCATAAGCCAGTCCAGCTCCCGCGCGGTGTAATGTTGTGCTGTTGACAGCTCGCTAGCTCGCTAACATCAGGCTGTCTGGAAATGCCAATAATACAGAGAGTAAACGCGTGTAATGCCAATAGACTATCTAAATAACACGAATACAGCGAATACAGCGGGGAGAGACCGAAATTGTCAAATGTACTGTCCAGGCGACACGAATAAGCTCGCTTCAGTGTAACATGACGGCTTTCGTTCATTCATTCATTCATTCATTCACATCGCAGCTCTTACGGCGTGCAAACACCGATCAGCGCTGTAAAACATATGCTTTATATCATGACTGCTCTTTTACAATATATATATGCCGTTTGGGGTTCATACGCTGCATTGCCTTAGTGACACTAGATAGTGGCACAAGTTTTATTGCATAGAAGTTATATTTGATGCTGTATGTGTCACATTCGCGCATGTCCAATTTCATAATCTTCTTACATTGTAATACAGCGCATGAGGAATAAAATGACCATCGATCAACGTTGTTGTGTTTTGTTCGGTGTGAAAATCTGGAATGTCTCATGCACATCTGTATTGGTTATGCTTGTGGATGAGTTTTAGACTGATACTATTTTAATACTGAAATAAATGTATGTATAACCCTGTGCTCTGTTCCTGTATTGCTTATTAGTTTGCTCCCAGATAAGCACATTAGCTCCTATCCCCCGCCTCTCCTTTACAGGTCATGCCATACGGCAGGACAGGTGTGGGCGCCTGAGGGCTCCACTGGCCTTAAGTTCCTGGTTCATGCCCGCTTCTGTGACTGGCGCTACTCGTAAATGCTCGTACTTGGTGAAAACCTGAAAAAAAAAAAAAAAAGAGAAAAAAAAAAAAAAAGAATTACTGGGAGCCAGTGAGTTACACATTTTCCTGGTTTACAGTTTTTTGGTAAGCTCTCGGAATACACCAATAAGGATGGTTTTGGACCCGCTGATGGAGCTGTCACTTGTCCTATTGGCCTAGCACTGCATTCTCACTTTACTCTTACATGTTGTTATGCTTCTTTGCACACTTAGCATGAATTTGATCTTATGTGATTCATTCATTATTGTTGTTGCAGTTTCTGATTTTACAATTTCTGATGTCATGTTATTGAATCGGCTAACAAAGATTTGCTGAAATTGTGATAGAATGACTTGTAATAGAATAGTTAGTAGGGGTGTAGCTATCGATTATTTTAGTAATCGAGTATTCTACAGATTATTCCATTGATTAATCGAGTAATCGGATAAGATGTCATTTTTCTTTATTAAAGAGCAATACTAAATATAAAAGAGAAAATAAGACGGGTCTCTTAAAATGAACAAGTAATTTGTTTCCTTTTTTAGACAAATTAACATTTTTATTGCTGAAATTGCATACATAACCGTGAAAACTAAACCCATTTAATGCATTTAATTGCCAAATTGCATTCAAAATGCAAATACAAATATATACATAAAATACAAATATAAAAGAAATCAATAAAAAACAAAAATCAGTTTCACATTACTCTAAAAAGGTAAACAGTACAAACTAAAACGAAGGCATAAATCAAAATAATAGTAATACAAATAATAATAATAATGACCTAAACATTACATTTATGTCTTGCAACTTAACTTTCAAGTTTCAGCCTAATTAAAGATCAAGCATGACAAGCCTTTACCGTCATCTTGGAAGGCTTTGTGGCTTTTGTGAGAGGCAAGAATCAGTGGACAGGAGGGTAACTTGGAACAAGAACAAGAGACCATACACAATTTTTAAACACATTTTTCTGCAACATGAAATTAGAGTTATTTGGAGAATAACCATCTTAAATGTCTCTTTACTTACTGAGTGTGTGGGTGTGTGTGTGTGTGTGTGTGTGTAAAACTTGTTTTTGATATCCTTCAGCCTATATTCCTGTGTTGCGTGTCCGTTCCAGGCAGTAATGAGAAAAAGTGAATCGTTCCAATAAGTTTTAAATGATTTTTACATTTTCTGGTCATTTTACCTTTATCACGCCTTTTTTCTAAAGTGTGCCATCATCTTTTGATTCAATTCTACTTTAATCAGTCCAATTAAAATAAAGAGACATTGGCTTTACCAAATAATGATATCAGTATCAAAATTCCTCTTTGCAATGCAGATGAACCAGAAGCTGCTGGGATGATTCCCACCATAGGGACAATGAATGCATTTACTGCAGTTACAATGCATAAAATAATATTTTTTTTATTTAAACATAAAACTTGAATGCTGATCTTTAAAATTTTTAAAACGAAAGATACGTTAAAATGTCCAATTACAAACTATAGAGCAAGCAGTGGTGGCATTGGATCATGCTATTGAACGCAGTCATTTAAACGGTGATTCATCAGGAAACGAAACACGGACCGTCATGTTTCGTAGCGAGGACACAAAACTCGCGGTGGCTGTTTTTGGAATTTTTTTTGTTGGAGAAATAGAGCAAAAATAGGTTAATATGGTGTCTAAAACGTAAGTCTCATAATATGACCTTCTTGTTTATTTAACTGTTGAATAAAATCACATTTGTAATCATGCTGATTTTTAGAGGTGAAAACTGACACTCTTTCTTTCTGTGGTGTTTTTATGCACAATGGCGTTTAGTCTTTCACTAAACATAGCTAACGTAGGGACATTATTACTAGCCACCATATTGATTTATGGTCTTAAATATGTCCAGCGCTTTTTTACAGTCTGTGGTCCAGCGTTTATCGAGTTGTGCGTCAGTAATAATGGTCCATGAGGAAACACGGTGTTCCGTGTGTAGTTACAGAAGATGGACTAAACGAAGCCTCGAGGCAAATAATTTTTTGTATTCGAGTTACTCGAGGTATTCGAGGAATCGTTTCAGCCCTAATAGTTAGAATAGATCAAAAATTATTATTAAAGTCATAACAAAATCACACATCATAATATGTACTAGGGCTGCCCTCGACTAAGGATTTTTCTGGTCGACATAATTTTTCATTTTAATCATTAGTCGACTATCGCACGTTTAGTAAAAACCATCCAAATCCTAATAATGAGCCTTAACTGCTACCTAGCCAAAAAAAAAAAAAAAAAAAAAAAAAAAAAGAAAAAAAAAAAAAAAAAAAAAAAAAAAAATAATACAGTGCTCACGCACACTAAACTTGCCACAGCACACCGGCAGAAGTAATAATGATGAATGTGTCAGTGAAAAACAGTAAAGAGACTGCATTAACATTTTAATAATTAATAGATAAACTAGTGCTGTCTTTGTTCTCGGTTTAAGAGATGAACTCTGCGACACGTTATCTCCGCTGTAGTGGACACACTTGTTTCATACGGATGTGAGAAGTTGGTGTTTTCATTTTCCATTTTGAATTGTTTAATTTGAAAGTAGACGTTTCACTCTCTATTTTTAATGTCTGTAAGTTAAAGATATACCGGAGTTTTTGTCAGTCACAGTACCGGAGGGGGAAACAAAAAAAAAAAAAAAAAAAAAAAAAACATAGAAAGCGCATCCTGTTTGCTTTCATTATTTTACAAAAGCGCAATGTTTTGTTGTGATTGTGAGTGCACACAAATTACAGTAGAGTCTATACAGATTTGAAAGATGCATTACTCTTCTCTGTTTGACCAAAAGGAAGGAATATTTTTAGGAGCAAGTGACCGCTACCATCTGTCCGCAGTGGAGCGTGCTACTAGCTTCCAACTCCACAAGACAATTATATGCCCTCATTTCTCTGTTAACATTAGATTGAGCAGCCATGTCAAGTTTCTAATACTTACATATTTCAGATGATAAACCATATTTGAGGTCGATGAATGATGTACTGTATTACCATAGACTAAAGTAGCCGTTAACGATCTGTCCGTCACAAACTGTGTGACTTCGCCTGTGGATTTTTTTTTTATTAAAATTTTATTAGTCGCAGAAAAAGTTTTGGTCGACTATTAGGGGGCCGCCTTAATATGTACACAAAATTCTTTTTTAAAATTTGCGTTACAGCTGGGTAAAAAGGTATTATTACCATAGTAATTATGCATTAAGTTTAATAATAGTACAATTAATGTTCTATGTCTTAGACTTGTCATAATTAATACTAATTTATTATAACATACAAATAATTAAAATACAATTTTTTTTTTTTGCAATTATTACTGGAACCTATATAGCTGTAACACCATGAGCTTTTTATTCAATGACTATGACATAATGGTGCAAATCATTTATTATTTATTATGCTTACTCTTATATATAACTTTATAATATGTATAGTATAACTTCTAGCATTATATATACTAGTTTTAATATATCATATGTTTTTATGTATATGAAATGTAATTTTTATTGGTGGGACAAGTGACATAAATTTTATAATAGTTTTTAATTCAAATTTTTTTCTTTTTATTTTAATTTATGACAGTTGTACAAAACTTTTTTGGTTTTAATTTATATCCTCCTTATAAATATATGTGGTTTTAAAATTATATTTATTTATGTTTTTAACACATTCTATAATTGTAACGTAATATTTTGTATATTTAACATTATAATGATTTATTAGAATTTAATAAGTTCTATAAAATTGGGATTTAGGTTTATGGTGTAACAAATGAATTTGCAGGGCAAGTGAAAAGCTGACCTACTGGTCTAACTGGAACGTCAGAAAGCAAATCCTTATTGTTGAGCCCTGATCTATGTCACTGTTGTGTCCCATGATGCCCTGGGGTATCAATAATAAAAACCTAGAGACTGTCCAGGTGCAGTTCAAATGCAAAAGCTTGCTTTTGTATTCAATAGAAAGTTATCATGTCTATTCCTGAACATAAACACACCATCAAAGTAAAAACCTTATGAATGGGCCATTTTGCTGAATGTCAATCTTCTTTTGAAAACTACTGAATTTGTATATAAAAGAAAGGTTCATTCATAATTTTATTTTATTTCTCTTTTTGCTGGCCAGACTCACTACCTGCTGTATGGAACAGGAATGCAGACATGGGAATATTCCCCAGCCTATGCGATTCGGTCCTATGCGTATCTTTGGCTCCATGCCCTTCCTGCCTGCTTTCATGCCAAAATATTACAAACCAACAAGGTAAATTAGTCGCCAAACTCAAACTGATTGTTTAGCAATTTTGATTGTTTTTTATTTATTTTTTAAGCATTTTCAATATAGTAGGATATTTCTATGACCAGTGAAGTTGATACTTATCCTCACTGGAATCTGAAAAATCTGACCCTTGGAGCTGGATAAAAGCTGTGGATCCACAAACACAACATGATGTAATAATGCGTTATATTTCACAATGCCATTTTTTATGTTATGTTTCTTTGGGGTACAATTTTGCTTTTGCTCAATCACAACTTTATCCAGGACTTCTCAAATGTCATTTTAAATGGCTCTCTGCTATAATTTTCGTTTAGTTTAACGATTCGTTTTCGTTAAATTTAGATCTGGCACACCCTGTTATGCAAAGTGACGTTGCATTCAAAGTATATATTGTCAATTCGTGCATTCCATGGGAACTGGTGCTGCTGTATGTGCCATGCTGAGCAAAATAAGATGAATGTTCCTTTTAGATGTACTGTATATAGGCCATTCATTATAGTCCTGCTTAGACATGTACAAATTGACTAATATGTTTTTTGAATTCTTTTGTTCCCATTCAGGTCCTTGTGTTTTATTTCCTGCGCTGCATGCTAGCTTTTACCTGCTGTGTGTGTGAGCTCTACTTCTACAAGTAAGTGCTACTACGTATTGCACCTTACATCAGCATTGGGCTAAAATAGGTGACTCTTACAACGAATGTGGTTTATTGACACAGGGCTGTGTGTAAAAAGTTTGGCCTGCATGTGGGCCGGCTTCTGCTGGCGTTCCTAGTCTTGAGTGCAGGGATGTTCTGCTCCTCTGCAGGTGAGTCAGATCAGTGGCTCATATTTGGCTTATCTGGTTGATCAGAGGAAATTAGATGACAACTGTTTGTTTTCCCGTTTTCTTTTTTGACATAATTTTGTGAATGAACTGCAGGTTAATGTGTTTGTTATGTGCAGCTTTCCTCCCCAGTACGTTTTGTATGTACAGTACAGTGGTAGCTATGACTGGCTGGTTCCAGGGGCGCCCAAGTCTGGCTGTGCTGGGTATTGCAGCGGGGGCCATAGTGGGCTGGCCCTTCAGTGCCCTGCTGGGGTAAGAAATAATCAATATTTTATATGTAGAGTGACAAGAAGGGTCCAAAATATTTTCTACCACCAATAAATCATGTCCTCCCATAAATATTGCTCATCTGACATGAACTTGTATTGCTGTATTTATATTAAAATGCATATTTGTATCCTTATTAAAATAAGTATTTGGTTGATTTCGTATTTTAAGAATGATTTATTTTCTTTTTTTCCCTAACATTTTTGCTTTTGGGGGTTTAATCCATTTAATCCAACATTTCTCCCAGACATGTATTCTATTTGCTCACGACTGGTTGATAAATCTGAGTCAACATTTTAAAATAAATATTTTTTTAAATCATAATAAATTATGTATAACATAAATTGATACTTAACTATACACTACTGTTTGAAAGTTTGGGGTCGGTAAGATTTTTAAAAAGAAACTATTACTTTTTATTAGAATGCTTGATTGCATTACATTGATCGAATTGCAGTAAAGACCTTTTACATTGTACAAAAATGCTTTTAAAATAAGTGGTGGCTTCTGACCCTTCTCTTCTTCTTTTATTTCTTTCTTCATCCAAGAATCCTAAACAAAAATTTTCCACAAAAATATTAAGCAGCACTATAATTATTAACAATGTTACTTGGGTCTCAAATCAGCATATTAGGATGATTTCTGAAGGATCATGTGACACTGAAGACTGGAGTATTTACTGCTGAATATTCACAGGAATAAATTACATTTTAAAAATATATAAAAAAGAAAATAGTTATTCTAAATTGTAATAATATTTAACAATATCACTGTATTTACTGATTAAATAATTGCAGCCTTGGTGAGCATAAAACTTTTTTCAAAAGCTTAACAATATTACCAACCTCAAACTTTTGGTACATGCTTCATTTTACCGTTTCGCCTAATGTAACTTTTAAGTCTGCAGTTTTATAATCGGACTTAATCAGTGACCTGTTCAAACATGGGTCTTTTTGTTTTTTCCACTGATCAGAATTGTGAATATTTACATGTTCAGCAGCAGGTAGATGATCCAGGTTTGACTGCGACCAGGGTCATGTCCTCATCCCACTTCTTCTTTCCCACCACTGCTATCCAGTCTACTCTATACTTCCCTCCAATAAAAAGCAAAAAGCCCCCAAAAATAATAATAAAAAAGTGGTTGTAAGACTGTAGGTCTTGTAGTTTAATCCATGAATTATACTGTAGTTCCTTTATAAATGAATATGGCTAGTTACTATGTTTCATTTACTCAACAAAGTCAATATTTACTCGGATTTGGTGAAAAGCCATAGAAATAATCCTGATGGGAACCCATTTTGTCATATTTTAAAAACCTGAAAGAATCACCCAGCTGTTTACTTTTACTCTTCTTATATGTATCTCTTTCTTTATTCTTTTTGTGATGATGTGTTTGATGTTTTGACCTCAGTGTAATTTCTCTCACAGAATGGCAAAAAAAAATGTTCTTTTATATATTCATACTGTAATAATATTATTGTAATAATAATACTATTATTAGCTTCACTATGTAGTGGTATGCAATGGGTCTATGCCTTGAAAAGATGTAATAATATTGTTTCATTTTGCCAGACACTATGCTATTTTGTTGCAACTAAGCTGTCTAGGGAAGGGAAGGGATGGGGTGGGGGGGGGGTTTGTTATAGTAAAAGGAGAAGGAAGGAAAATGTAACTTTCATTGTTTTAATGTATGTTGCTTTACTCCTTCAATAAAAAAAAGAAAAGAAATAATCCTGATCAGCCAACTAGGTGAATTTAGGCTTTGTTTACTGATTGTTGTTGCAGCATACCCATTGCCTGTGACCTGCTGTTTCTGAAGAAGAAGTGGAAGAGTTTTATCACGTGGACTCTGGTGGCGTTGCTCCTCTTTCTGGTTGGGAAACTCATTGATTTCTGTGGTTACGGAATTGTTTTTGTGTCTTTTTTTTATCTGAATTGAGACACTGAGATTCCATCAATAGCAAAATGGAATTTTAAAATAAAAAAATATCCAAGATCGTTGTATTATACTGATATGATAACACATCGTTACATGTTTCTGTAGGTCCCTGTTGTTGTAGTAGACAGCTACTACTATGGAAAGCTGGTGATTGCGCCTCTGAATATACTACTATACAACGTGTTCACTCCTCATGGGCCAGATCTTTATGGTAAACTTCAAATCATTTGTATATACATTTAGAAAAGAATATTGACTCATATTAAGAATAAACTAAAATTGTTTACAGTAAAGTCTTTTTCATTCACATGCTTTTGTTTTTTAAGGCACAGAGCCCTGGCATTACTACTTTGTGAATGGTTTCCTTAATTTCAACATTGTATTTGTGTTGGCCCTCTTTTCTCTTCCTCTCACGGCACTTATGGAGGCACTGCTCCAAAGATTCAATGGTAAGAAAAGGATTTATCTTTGACTTGTTTTGTGATATGCATGTAAAGTTCTGAACAGTCTGTTAATCTGTACAAATTGCAGTTCAGAACCTCGGCCGGCCATACTGGTTAACCCTGTCACCTATGTACCTGTGGATGCTGGTGTTCTTCACTCGTCCGCATAAAGAGGAGCGCTTTCTGTTTCCCATCTACCCTCTCATCTGTCTGTGCGGGGCAGTGTCTCTATCATCACTGCAGGTTAGAAACAGTAGACTGAATTTTTTGCTGATGGTGATACAGTGGTACTGAATGATTAGCATATCCATTTACCATGATATTTCTTTACTCTGCCGTTCAAAATGTTGTTGTCGGTAAGATTTTTTTGTTTGTTTTGTTTTTGAAAGAATTCTCTTATGTTCACCAAGGCTGCATTTATTTAAACAAACATACAGTAAAAACAGTAATTTTGTGAAATTGTATTATTTATATTATTTCTTTTTTTAAATGAATAAAATGTCATTTATTCCTGTGATGGCAAAGCTGGATCAGCAGTCATTACTCCAGTCTTCAGTGTCACATGTTTAGAAATCATTGTAATATGCTGATTTGGTGCTCAACATAAGTGTTTAAAACGGTTAACAGTGTTCAAAAGAACATTTATTTAAAAAAAAAAAATTTAAACATTGAAATAAAATTTGTATCAATAGGAATTGTAACCAATGTCTTTACTGTCGCTTTTGATCAATTTAATGCATCCTTGCTGAATAAAAGTAGTCATATTTAAAATAAAATCTTACTGATTTCAAACTTTTGAATTGTAGTGTAACTGAAACTTTTCAAAACAAAACATTAGTATATGTCCAAAAACTATGGACAACTGCACATCTTTATTGGCATATTTCCTCAATGTTGTGCAAATTAGTTTGCTGTTAAACCTGTGTAAAATATGAATGTGATACTTCAAATCATTTCCCATTTTAAACACTTTTCTGTCTGTTTATCCATGTAGAAATGCTATCACTTCATATTCCAGCGCTACCGTCTGGAGCACTACACCATCTCCTCCAACTGGCTGGCTCTCGGCTCTGTGCTGCTGTTTGGAGTGCTCTCGCTGTCCCGATCTGTGGCTCTCTTCAGAGGTAAGGATGTTGAGAGAGAGGGACCAAGAGATTTTGGCCAGTTCTGCTGAAATTTGCCCTCACAGTAGAGTTATCTAGCTGGCAGATGAAGTTGGTGATAAAACAGAATGATAAAAATCATATTCTTTACCTTGTGCAGTAAAGTACTGCTTTTGTGATTTCTCTCACATGGGGTTGCTTTGTGTTTTAAGGCTATCATGCTCCGCTGGATTTATATCCAGAATTTCATCGCATTGCTAAAGATCCTACAATCCACACGGTTCCAGAGGGAAGATTGGTCAATGTTTGTGTGGGGAAAGAGTGGTACCGCTTCCCTAGCAGCTTTCTGCTGCCCAACAAGTGAGTTTGAATTCTAATTAAATTCTCAAAGACTGCACATAAATTTAAACTACCGTTCAAAGAGCTATTTTTTTTTATACTTAGTTTTATTCAGCAAGAATGCATTAAACTGAACAAAAGTGACAAAGACAATGTTACAAAAAACGATTTCAAATAAATGTTTCAAGTAAATGGTGTTCTTTTGAACTTTTATTCATTAAAAAATTTTGAAAAAACTTATTTCCACAACAAATGTTAACATTTACATTAACATTTACTTTTGTCCAAAGTGACTTACAATTGGGGAATACATAAAGCGATTCTTCTTAAAGAGGCAAACAGACTCAGGAAGTGCTCGCAATACCAAGTTTCAGGCATTTGTTCAAATAAGTACAAGCTATAAAGGAAGGAATAAATAAAGAGACGACAAATTTTTTATTATTTTTTTATTTTTTTAATTGGATGAAGTCAATGCGGCCGAAAGAGATGAGTTTTCAGCTGTCGCTTGAAAATTGTCAGGGATTCAGCATTCCGGATAGGGGTGGGGAAGATCATTCCACCAGCCAGGAAATGTGAATGAGAATGTTCTGGAAAGTGATTTTGAGCCTCTCTGTGATGGTACCACGAGGCATCGCTCACTAGCGGATCTCAGACTTCTGGAGGGGATGTAGATTCGTAGTAGTGAGTGGAAGTAGGCGGGTGCTGAGCCTGTGGCTGTTCTATATGCAAGCATCAATGTCCTGAACTTGGAGTCGGGCCGCACCATACCTGCACGAGATAAAGATAGGTTTAACATGGGCTCTTTTGGGCTCGTTGAATACCAGTCGTGCCGCTGCATTCTGAATCCTTTGTAGAGGTTTGATTGTGCTTGATGGAAGTCCAGCCAGATGAGCATTGCAGTAGTCCAGCCTAGAATTGGCAAGGGCCTGGACAAGAAGTTGTGCCGCATGCTCCGTTAGAAAGGGCCTGATTTTTCTGATGTTGTGCAATGCAAACCTGCAAGATCGAGCAGTCTTTGCAATGTGGTCTTTGAAGGTCAGCTGGTCATCAAAGATTACACCAAGATTTCTGACCAAAGTTGATGGGGTAATTGTACAAGAACCTAGCTGGATGGAAAAATCACACTAGAGTTGGAGTGGCAGGGAATACAAGAAGCTCAATCTTTGCCAGGTTGAGCTATAGGTGATATTCTTTCATCCATGCCGAAATGTCCGCCAGGCAGCCTAGATCCTGCAGTATACCGTTGGATCTCTGGTTGCAGATGCATAAGAGAGCTGTTTGTCATCTGCATAAGCATGGTAGAGAGCCAATGCCTGTATGAGATGTCCCGTTGATGTAAGTGTTATATGGAGAAGAGTAGGGGTCCAAGAACTGATCCCTGAGGTACCCCAGTGACTAGTTGATGTGCTTTGGATACCTCCCCTTCCCATGCCATCTTGAAAGACCTACCAGTGAGATAGAATTCAAACTAACGAAGTGGAATCCCTGTGATGCCCATTAAAGAGAGGGCAGACAGGAGGATCTGACGAATGACAGTGTCAAAAGCAGCAAATAGATCCAGCAAAATAAGAAGGAACTGATGATTTGGAATCAGCTTTTGAATGGCCACTCCTGAAACCTGACCGGTTAGGATCCAGTTTGTTGTTCTGTGAAAAACAATGATACCTGGTTGAAAACAACTCGTTTGAGGGTTTTCACTATGAATGGAAGGAGAGAGACAGGTATGTAGCTATCTGTAAGTGAAGTGTTTAATGTAGTTTTTTGAGCAGTGGGGGTTACCTGACCTTCTTGAATGCAGTGGGGAACGTCCTGTGAGAAGATATGTGTTAATTGCTTTTGTGATGCTGGAAGATTAGGAGTGTATGTTAAGCAGCACAACTGTTTTCAACTTTGATAATAATAGGAAATGTTTCTTGAGCAGCAAATCAGCATATTAGAATGATTGCTGAAGGATCATGTGACACTGAAGACTGGAGTAATGATGCTGAAATTTCAGCTTTGCCATTACTTTATAAATTACATTTAAAATATACTGAAATATTGTAATAATATTTCACAATATTACAGTTTTGGATATTTTTTATCAAATGATGCAGCCGTAGAATAAGATAAGAAACAATTTTCAAAAACAAAAAAAATCATACAACCCTCTAACTTTTGAACGGTACTATAGATCTATAATATATATTAACTGTTAACGGTGTCGTCTTTTTTTGCAGCTGGCACTTACAGTTCATCCAGTCAGAGTTCAGGGGTCAGTTGCCTAAGCCATATGCCATGGGTCCTGATGCCACCTGGATAATCCCATCAGACATGAATGATCAGAATCTTGAGGAGCCGTCACGATACGTGAGCGATCCACTACAAACACCTCAAATTGGCTTTTGACTCATTGCAAGGTTATAAAGCCTAATAACTGAGCTGAATGTGTGAAAGCACACTCTGTTGTTTTCTTTTTTTTAAAGAATCAAGATCAACAGAGATTTTACTCTGTATGTATGTGAAGTACTTCCATGTTCTCTGGCTCTCAGGTAGAACTAAAGCAGTGTCATTACCTGGTGGATCTGGCAACAGAAACAGAAGCCCCTCGTGAACCACGATATGCCACTAACAAAGAGGAGTGGAGCATTATTGCTGAAAAGCCTTTTTTAGACACTACTAGGCAAGTCTTTATGTGTGGAGTATGGACAAATGCGTGGAAATTTGTTAATGTACTAGAGATTCTTGTGGATAATCCATGCAGAGTGATGAATACTACTGTAAAGAATCATTGAAAATCGTAGGGCCCACTAGAGGGCCCCCTTGTTCTTTTAAAGATACTTGTTCTTATGACATCTTTGTCAAGTGCTCAACATAAATTGTTGTGACACTGGATGTCTGATCATCCTAAGAGAGATTATCCTTGACCCAGTTTATCAGTAATTATCTCTGGGTGTCGTTATTCATGAAGAAATAAATGTAGAAATGTTTTATTTTTAAAGAAAGTGGATCTAAAATGATGGATTTTGTATACTGTCTTGTGCATATTATGCTATTTTTCGCTGTTCATGACCCTGGTGCTGTTCCCTTTCCGTGTCTCTCCCACACAGGTCCTCCAGATTGCTCAGGGCCTTTTTTATCCCATTTCTGTCTGAGCAGTACACCACCTACAGCAGATATGTCATCCTCAAACCGAGACGACCCAAACACACCCGGAAAAGAGTGCAAGGCTGACCTGCCGTTCCTGCTATTTTTCCTTCAGCGCAGTCAAAAAGCTCCTGCAGTGCTTCATCATTTGGTCCCAAGGTGTTCCTCCTAAACTCTTTTTGTGCACACACGTGTGTGATTGTGTTTGTGTGTGTGAGTGAATTAATGTATGAATATGCCAGAGTTTGTTTGACCATCTTGGCTATCAAGCCATGCAGTATCGGCCTGTTTGTAGACTTCAGTGGTGCTGCCCATCCTGGACAGTTCCAGCACAGAGCATGGATGCCTTACCCATCTTTCCCGATAATCTTCTCTCCATTCCCTCTGTTCCTGTATTCCTGCTTGGGCTTCTTTGCGTCTTTCTGAAGCGTTTCAGAAGATTTCTGTTTAGACGACCCTTTAAGGACTACAGGTCTCTCGTTTATCACCTCATCCTTGATCTGGGAAAATGAACTGTACATGAACTGAAAATGAGTGCAGACCCAAACCAGATCTCATGTGTCATCATCTATCCATCCATCCAGAGCTGAACTTCTGTTCATTTGTCCTGCCAGCCTCAGCATCTCAGGATGAAAGTTGCACCAAAAACTCTCTCGGTGTTCTCCAGTTCCGTCATCTGTAAATGTGGACATTGACTGTGAGGTCAGACTGCAGACCAGGACTATTGAGTGTTTACATTCCAAATCATGTTTGTCATCGTAATCATATCAGTGTTAACTGTGATTGAGTCAAATAAAAGAAGGCTGTCTTAATGTGTGGCTGTGCCATCTCAGAGAAATCATCTCGGAAAGCCGAGAAGCATCAAGGAAGTGTTATTTCCAAGTCTAAAACAGTCACTGAAATATGTAAAATCTTAAATCAGTGATTTTTTTTTTCCTGCTCTGCTCCATAAAAAAAATTATAAAATCTAAAATAAAAATTAAACATCTAAAAGTTATCATATATTTATATTTAATATAAAAAGTGTATCCTAGTTCTGCTGTTTAAAAAAATCAATTTTATTTAAAACTAGACTAAATCTAAAAATTATCACATTTCTATTTCATTTCAAACATGTAAACATTGTCCCCCTAGATTGCCCTGCTGTAAAAACGGAATTATTTTTTTACTGAATGTTTTCTAAAAATATCACACATTTATATATCATTTTAAATATGTAAATGTTTTTCCTACTTCTGCTCTGTTCTAAAAAAGTAAATTAGTAGTATTGCAAAAAAAAAAATGTTTTCCTATTAAAAAAAATCACAAATTAAATAATAAAATTAAAACATTAAATATGTAATGTGTCCCAGTTTTGCTAAACTGTAAAAAAATACAAATATTTATTTTACTGGAAAAACGATCAAATATTAATGAAATATGTATGTATTTGTGTGTGTGTGTGTGTATGTATGTACAGTGGGGAAAAAAATTATTTAGTCAGCCACCAATTTTGCAAGTTCTCCCACTTAAAAATATGAGAGAGGCCTTTAATTTTCATCATATGTATACCTCAACTATGAGAAACAAAATGAAAAAAAAAATCCAGAAAATCACATTTGTAGGATTTTTAAAGAATTAATTGGTGAATTCCTCGGTTAAATAAGTATTTGGTCACCTACAACCAAGCACGATTTCTGGCTCTCACAACCTGTAACTTCTTCTTCTTTAAAGAGGCTCCTCTGTCCTCCACTGGTTACCTGTATTAATGGCATCTGTTTGAACTTGTTATCAGTATAAAAGACATTTGTCCACAACCTCAAACAGTCACACTTCAAACTCCACTATGGCCAAGACCAAAGAGATGTCAAAGGACATCAGAAACAAAATTGTAGACCTGCAGCAGGCTGTGAAGACTGAATCTGCAATAGGTTAGCAGTTTGGTGTGAAGAAATCAACTGTGGGAGGAATTATTAGAAATGGAAGACATACAAGACCACTGATAATCTCCCTCGATCTGGGGCTCCAAGCAAGATCTCACCCCGTGGGGTCAAAATTATCACAAGAACTGTGAGCAAAAATCCCATAACCACACGGGGGGACCTAGTGAATGGCCTGCAGAGAGCTGGGACTAAAGTAACAAATGCTACCATCAGTAACACACTGCGCCGTCAGGGACTCAAATTCTGCAGTGCCAGACGTGTCCCCCCTGCTTAAGCCAGTACATTTCCATGCCCGTCTGAAGTTTGCTAGAGAGCATTAGGATGATCCAGAAGAGGATTGGGAGAATGTCATATGTCAGATGAAACCAAAATAGAACTTTTTGGTAAAAGCTCAACTTGCCGTGTTTGGAGGAGAAAGAATGCTGAGTTGCATCCAAAGAACACCATACCTACGTGAAGCATGGGGGTGGAAACATCATGCTTTGGGCTGTTTTTCTGCAAAGGGACCAGGACGACTTATCTGTGTAAACGAAAGAATGAATGGGGCCCATGTATCGTGAGATTTTGAGTGAAAACCTCCTTCATCAGCAAGGGCATTGAAGATGAAACGTTGCTGGGTTTTTCAGCATGACAATGATCCCAAACACACGAAGGAGTGGCTTCGTAAGAAGCATTTCAAGGTCTTGGAGTGTCCTAGCCAGTCTCTAGATCTCAACCCCATAGAAAATCTTTTGGAGTTGAAAATCCGTGTTGCCCAGCTACAGTCCCAAAACATTACTGCTCTAGAGGAGTTCTGCATGGAGGAATGGGCCAAAATAATAGCAACAGTGTGTGAAAACCTTGTGACGACTTACAGAAAACGTTTGACCTCTGTCATTGCCAACGAAGGGTATATAACAAAGTATTGAGATGAAATTTTGTTATTGACCAAATACTTTATTTTCCACCATAATTTGCAAATAAATTCTTTAAAAGTCTTACAATGTGATTTTCTGGATTTTCTTTTCTCGTTTTGTCTCTCATGGTTGAGGTATACCTATGATGACAATTACAGGCCTCTCTCATCTTTTGAATGGAGAACGTGCACAATTGGTGGCTGACTAAATACATTTTTCCCCACTGTATATATATACACACATGTATAAAGTAAGAAAGATTCTATAACAAAGTATTAATTAAAAGCTTCTTGATGTACAAATGGAAATCCACCACACATCTCTTCCAAAAATACAAAACCAACTGAATGTCATGTTAATAAATTCTTTGGTCAAAAAGTATGAAAACCCAGAGTTTCATGTCAGATTTGCTCGTGCAACTGTAAGTGGGTAAAGGGACCAAGATCAGCATTAACTAACAACTTTCTAGTGTCAAGTGACATTTTACATTTGTATAACTAAGCTTTCTTTAGAAACCACAAATAATAGAGATGGCTGCTTTTTCATGATGTTTTTGAGTTAAGTGCTACAGCTCTGGGGTCCAGAGGCTCAGATTTATGACTGAACAGCATCGCCCAGAAACACGCATCATTTCCCCTGTGTGTCATTGTTGGTTCTGTAGGTTAGAAAATAGGTACGCCGTGGTGGATAGATTGTGGGTGTATGTAAACATGCTGAGGGCAATGAATGTGTGGCTTGTGGGATTATTAAGCTGTCTACACGTTAAGCCCCACAACACTACAGGGAACTCTGATCCTGTTTAAATCCTTCCATTGACGCTATACACTATGATGCAGAACCCCTCTGAAACATAGATGAGACATAGTTTTCCAGACACTGTTCTATGCTTCATACTTTCAATGGGATTTACAGCTAAGCAGAACAACGATCCAGAACTTCAGATGTTTACAAATTTACTGTGCTTTAAGAAAGCTGCAAATTTTTAATGGCATTATACTAATCCCTGCATAAAAGTCCAACATTTTTGGGGTGTAAAAAGTCTGTTTAGATGTGTTGGTTTGACAATGTTTGTAATATTGATTACAATTAAAATAATATACAAGATTTCATAACTCATAAACATTCATAAAAAAACTGTAAATAACAGGGAAGTTTTTTTGTGATTGTGAAATGACTGATTAATTTCTTAAATGAATAGTTCACCCCCCAAAAAAGAAAACTTGCTGAAAATGTACTCACCCCCAGGACATTGAAGGTATAGATGAGTTTGAATCTTCATCACAACAGATTTGGAGAAATGTAGCAGTACATCACTTGCTCACCAATGGATCCTCTGCAATGAACAGGCACCGTTAGAATGAGAGTCCAAACCGCTGATAAACACATCACAATAACCACGACTCCAGTACATCAATTAATATCTTGTGATGTAAAAAGCTGTGTATGTGTTAAGAAACAAATCCACATTATGACGTTTTAACCATTGCTTCTTCTGGCTAAAATATGAGTCCTCTATAACATTGCTTTCTCTAGTGAAATTTCGTCTGAATCAGGAGAGAAATATGCACAGATCAAGCACCGTTTACAAGAAGTTGTGAGTTGTGAGAGAACAACAAGGGATGAATTTTATCACTGCATGGAGGTAGCATTATAATGGGTTATGGCCAGAAGCGACAGTTTAAAGTTAAAGACAGACTCTCATTCTGACGGCACCCATTCACTGCAAGATCCATTGGTGAGCAAGTGCTGTAATGCTAAATTACTCCAAATTTGTTGTAATGAAGAAACAAAATAGAACGTATAAAAAAAAAAATATATATATAACTGAGTCAATTATTAAATTAATATAACCATTACATATTTTGGATGGTAGTTAGCATACAATTTCTTTTTTTAAATGCAGTGCATGTATAAAGCTTGTTTGATAGTTATTAGTCGGGGCACAAAACCTGATCAGTCTGGAATTCAGATCTTGTCTGTTCCACTCTTTACATGTCAAGTCCACACCGAGTTCAGTGATCCACCATCTGCAAAGCCTCAGATATGATGAAATCAGGTAAGTGTATCGTCCTGACCATTTGCTTCTCCATCCTGGCAGGATCACCTGGCGCTGTCTGTCGGTAGACGACAGGCCAAAACCATGAATTACTCGGCTTTTTAAAACTGTAAACCTGTTTTTATGCTGTGTATTACATGTGGCTCTACCCTTGGTCATAAACATGCTATTTTGTGAAGCAGCTTCCTGCTACAGAGCGTTGCCTGAAAATGTGTCCTGTATCCAGGGTTCCAGATTGATGTCATTTAATGCTGATACTGATTTCCCACTTTAATTCAAATCTGCACAACAACAAAAGAAACTACAAGCTTGATCTCAAGTCACCTTAATAGGGTGAGCCGGATCAATGCAATCGTTGCTTATGTGAAGATGAACACTATCTTTTTTTAAAACGCAAACTAACAAAAGCAGGCCTAGTATGAATAATGGATGTCAGTGTGTTTTAATTGAACATGAATTAGCAACTGAATGCAGAACAGATGGTAGACACAAGCCCATTTAATCATACAAGACATTTTCTGTGCATATTAAATAATGATCGAGTTTCTCATGACCCTATTTCTAACAAAATGGGTTTGATTCTTTTTTTATCTTGTGTTATTGTTTATACATTTGTTTATGGAAATCACGTTTTCAAATGATGCATGTAAGGATTGTAGCGCACATTCAGAAAGACATAATTATATATCCTTATAGTTTTGTTAATATTTTGCGTTAGATTTTTAGATTTTCTTTTTATATTTTTAGTTTTCATTTTAATTTAATTCAAAGATCAGGTGCTGAAAACAGTTGATTTAATAACCTTCAATAAAACTGAAAAGCATTTAGTCTTTTGTCTCAAAATATATTAGATGAATATGTATGCAACAGCTTTAAATTATTAAATGTATTATTTTAGTATCATTGATATACCATTCGTTTTTGTTAATATTTTGAGTTAGATTTTATTTTAATTTAATTCAAAGTTTTAGTAATTTTGCTGTATTTTTTGTATTAGATTTCATATGTCCATATGGTTTTTGGCAAGTTTTAATTTGTTATTTATTAATAATAATAATAACACTGATGAGAGAACAAACTGATTAAAAGTCATTCTTGTTCATTCGTGACACTGGAAATGAAAGGTCAAGTTGGGTGCAGTGCATCATGGGATGCCATATTTCTTACAGTGTGCTGTTCTGGTTGTATCCTGGATGTTTTAGCAAATGTCACTTAAGTATTCTATGCATACAGAAAATGTGCAAACCGAGTGCACTGCACAGTATACAATTACTGCCGAATAGTAAAAGTGGTAGTATCCTATTTCATTATTTATAACCAATGAAATAGGAAATGCTTCCTCAACATACTTTTTAAACAAAAGTGCAACATCAACCGTGTAAATAAAATGGAAAAAAGAGCCCACATAGTCAATAGTAATTAGTGATAGAATTTGTCACTTGCTTTAGATATTTTAAATAAAATTTAAATACACATTCAAAATAACCAGTTTTACAGATAATGCATGAATAATTCCGTTTATTTAATAACCTTTTATCTAAGTGTTTTATAAGGTCTTATCTAGGTATTTTTTAAGAACTCCTCTATTATTCTGTTTTTAGTAAACAAATGGTGTATATCTTGGCACTATACAAGCATATTTTGCAAAACAAATCTCCACATACTTCACAACAAATCTATTTCCTCACAATTACGGTCAACAAGTCAAGTCACCTTTATTTATATAGCGCTTTTAACAATACCGATTGTGTCAAAGCAACTGTACAGCATTCATTAGTAAAAAAAATTGTGTGTCATTAATGCAAAATTACAACGGTAAACACTCAATTTTCAGTTAAAGGCAGTTCATCATTGAATTCAGTGATGTCATCATCCAGCTCAGTTCAGTTTAAATAATATCTTTGCAATCGTGTCAACGATATCGCTGGAAATGAAGTTCCCCAACTAAGCAAGCCAGAGGCGAAAGCAGCAAGGAACCAAAACTCCATTGGTGACAGAATGGAGAAAAAACCTTGGGAGAAACCAGGCTCAGTCGGGGGGGCAGTTCTCCTCTGGCCAGATGAAAACCAGCAGTTCAATTCCAGGCTGCAGCAAAGTCACATTGTGCAGAGGACTCAACTGGTTCCCAGTCAACCATTAGCTATTCTTATTCCTAGAATATACTACATTTTTGTCCTCTGCCAACATAGCAGTGTTTTGATGGCCTTTATGACCACAGTCGATCTTGAGTCTAACGTTTAAATAAAAAAAAAAACATAAAGGTTGTTAATTTCATTAATCATGTGAAGCTTGAAGCTAATTATAGCTATAATTTCTCTATTATACCCATATACGATTATATTCCATGATGTATTTTATCAAAATAAATCAAATAAGTTCATAAGAAAATGTTTCATTCTCTAAAAAGATTTTATACAATTTATATCAGGAACAGAGGGAAGTGCGTGGGCAAGCCATATGATGCCAGAGATTACATATGCCTGTTGCACTGGTGACTTCATGTGCCTGTGCAATTTGTGAAAATTATGAAAATAAATCTAGGAATTATTGATTTATTGATTTTAAATCTATGGGTTGAGGCATCTCAATTAACTAGTCTGTTTTATGGATACTGTAATATTATTACTGAAATCTTATTAGTAATTTACTGTACTTCACAATCACAGATTTTAGCCTATGTCTTGAAATATATGACCTAAATAAGTATTTTCACCGTATATTGTCATCTGAACAAGTAACAAGTCTGCCACGTTTGTTCTGACCAACTGAGGAAAAAAGCATTACAATAAATCGTGCTACCAATGGTGATTTAATCTAAAGATCGGTTAGCTCATATCACATGCAAATTATTGCAAACCATGTCAAATTATTATTATTATTATACTTTTATTCTGCAAATTATAATGGTAACAACATCACATTGCCTAATATGGGCACTAGTGTTAATTTCAATTTCTGACAGTCTCTAATATCGATTGTCATAACCCCTTTTTTCGATTTTCATATTAAGAAATTCTTTTAACCCAAAAAGCAAATTATGCTCACTTCGAACTGGTTTTCTTTAAAATACAGATCTTTGTAATCCCAGGCTATCTGTAGTCAGAAGCACATTTAAAATTGGAATATAATTTTATTTCATTCGCATGTGTTTCATAAACACGTAATCCTTTCTGGATTATAATCTGCCATCAAAATGATACATTTATTATTCTAGCTGCTGTGAGAAAAGGCTAACGATCCTTCACCTGCAGGATCCTCACATGCGATATAGCTAGTAGCCGGCACAACTTCTTTATGTTTACAGACGTGCTGTGACTAATGACATTGCTAGTATCTCGATTTCCCAGTGAAAACCTACCGTACCACTCAAATTAGAAAACATTATTATAAGCTGATGTTGTGAATCGGGCTAAAGTAAGGCGCTAGTTTTGAACCGACTGTCTGGTTATGTACTTGCTCAAATATTGCTTTCGGATCATTTTTAACCAAAAAAAACTGCAGCTTTAAGGTCTTAAGGTAAATTACTTTTTGAAAAATTTAAATAATAATTCCACCTATCAATTTTTTTTTAGGTGGTGAAAAGGGACTGTTAAAAATGTATTTGTCTTTGAACCATTCATGATTCAAGAGATTCATTAAAAACACAGATTCAGCCCATCAAATTAACAAGTAAATCGTGAGTGAGCCATTGAATTATTCCCTTCATAAATTCCATGACATTTTGTTTAGTTTTTTTTTTTTTTCTTCAACTTTGTGAGAATGCTCTGGTTACTGACGTAACCTCAGTTTCCTGAGATAAGTGAACGAGCGCTGTGAATGGGTAAACTCCTGTTTACTCTGTTACTGAAGCCTGATTTGTTCACGTTTGTGTAGCTGCACAAACCAATGGCGCTTTAGCCCCCCAGAAAGGGCGAATCCAAAGTGTATAGGAGTCGGCTAGCAGCGCCATTTCATCAGAATCATTCGACTGAAGCGACAGTCCTCGATTCATGTGCAGCTTATAAGCACGGCAAGTGACACAACGCTCATTCCCTTATCTCAAGGAACTGAGGTTATGTCAGTAACCGGAGCATTCCCTTTCGAACGTTCACTTCATGCTGTGTATGGGGAACGAATCCAATCACGCCGTGCTATGAGCAGAAGCAGACTGCGAGCCAAGTTCTGGAGCACTTATGTTAAGGGCCGCTAGAGAACATGAGACAAACTGAGTCCTGAGCGTAGCTGAGGACTATGGACATAGCTATTTCCACCATAGGGAGAAATAAGCAGTTTAAACAGTTTAAGCCGATAAAATCCGTGCCTGGAGAGCAGGAACATCTAGGCTGTAAAATCTGGCAAACGTGGACGGCAACGACGAGCCGGCAGCCTCACATATCTCACCAATAGAGATTGCGCTGGACCAAGCCCAGGAGAAGGCCATTCCTCTAGTGGAGTGGGCCCTCACACCTATGGGGGATTGCAAAACTTCTGAGGCATAAACCAAGGCTATAACATCAATTATCCAGCGCGATAGTCTTTGCTTTGTAACCGGCAGCCCCTTAGAGCGGCGTCCAAAGCAAACGAAAAGCTGCTCCGACTGTCTTAACAGGCGGGAGCATTCAATATATATTCTCAGGGCCCTGACGGGGCAGAGAACATTGGGACCCTGCTCACCATCTGCAGCAGGGATCGCCAGAAGGCTAATTACCTGGGCTCTGAACGGAGTTGAGAGCACCTTTGGAACATGTCCATGTCTAGGCTTGAGGACAACTTTACAGTCACTAGGCCCAAACTCCAGACAGGAAACACTGATTGACAGTGCTTGTAAGTCACCCACTCTCTTGACCGATGCTAGTGCCAGTAGCAGAGCGGTTTTCAGTGACAAAGGGTGTAGGTCGACCGAATGTAGTGGCTTGAAGGGAGGACCCCTTAGGGCCTTAAGGACTATTGACAAGTCCCAGATCGGTATGGTCTGAGGACAAGGAGGGTTTAATCTCCGGGCGCCTTTCAAGAACTTAACGATCAGATCGTTTCTGCTGATCGAATGGCCAGCTTTGAGGGAATAATTCGCTGCGATAGCTGCCACAAACTTAGAGTGTGGAAGGGGCGTGCCCATTGTCCAACAACTCTTGTAGAAAGGATAGCACGTGGGACACGTCACAAGATACCGGGTCAAGGCTTCGTGCAGTACACCAGTCACGAAAGACTGACCATTTGAGGGCCTAAAGGCGTCTTGTAGACAGTGATCTAGCCTCTAAAATAGTATCACTCACTCTCGCTGGGAGCTGCGTAAGCTCCCGTCGAGGCTCCATACATGAAGGCTTCACAGCTCTGGCCGGGGATGCCAAATTATGTCTTTTACCTGCGAGAGAACATTTTGTCTCAGTGGTATCGGCCACAGGGCTGCTACTGCGAGCTGCACTAATTCGGGGAACCAAGCCTGGATCCTCCAGAGTGGGGCCACCAAGAGAACGGAGCATTTAATCTCCCTGCCCTTGCTATCGGGGGGGAAGCGTACAGGCGAGCACGGCCAAGCGTGGGCCAGAGCATCTCGCTGTATCGCGAAAAAAAGTTGGGCAGTGAGCGCTGTCTTCTGAGGCAAAGAGTCTACCTCTGCTTCCCAAAGACAAACCAGATTTCTGAACCGTATGTGTATGTGGTCCATTCTCCTGGAGCCACATTGCCTCTGGACAGTATGTCTGCACCATAGTTCAGACTACCCGGCACATGAACCGCTTTTAGGGAAAGGAGTTCGTTCTGTGCCCAGAATAAGAAGCGTCGAGCCAGCCTGTAAAGGGAGTGAGACCTCATACCGCCTGGCGATTGATCAAGGCTACCACCTGTTGTGTTGTCCGAAGGATCAGGCCATGGTGCCCCTCGTAAGGAGCAGAAGTTTCAGGCCAGAAAATTACAGCTAGGAGCTCTAGACATTTTATTCAGGTGCCCGTTCCCTGGGCTGACCAGGAGCCTGACAAACCGGATTGCCCCTCCAACAATGCTCCCCAAACCCGAGTTGGAAGCGTCTTCCTAACACCCCTGCCTCTTGGGAGGTCATTCCACAGAACCCGACTGAAACAGGCTGAAGTTTGTCCAGGGGCCACAGCTTTGATTGCAGAAGGTTATGGTCAACCCGAGGTGCTCTAAGTGGCTGAGTAACAGCACTCTGTGAGCGACTAATTCCCATTCTGATTCAGCCAGAATCAGTCAGTCGTCGAGGTAGTTGAGTATGCGGATTCCCATCTGCCTCTGAGGGGAAAGAGACGCATCTTAGGGTTGTGACGTTGAGGAAATTTCCCCACCGGTTAATCGACATGTGACAACAACACCGATAATACCGGTATCACCATGGGGGCATTGAGTTTGAATGTTGAAAATACAACTTCAATTCAACTTAGGCCTATATATAAAAAAAAGAAATTTTAATTACAAAATAAATCAAAATACACAATAAAATAACAAATAAATTCCCAAAGTGTAAATGCCTAGTTATCAACAAAACTGAAATCAGAAACACTGTGGAACCATTAAATAAGACGAATGTTTAAAAAAATATATTCCAAAATATTGCCAAATAGCGCGTGTTTGCATTTTTGTTTCCTAAACTAATCTTCCGCTAAATCACTTGTCTTTCTCACCTCACTTTTGTCAAGTCAGCTCGACTCACTCTCCTCACTCAGTTCCTCATGTGACTGAAATCTATCTGTGATGCGACTGTTGGTCGTCTTCAACACGGTATTGAGGCATGGGCCTCGTTCAGTTTTACATTGTAATGTCTTTCTCTAACTGAACTAATTATTTTTATTCTATAAAAATCAAAACGACGGTGGTGGGGACGGTGGCGTGTGGGCAAGTGGACAGCGACGTGTTGCTGCTTAACACTGAAATCACCACAACAACCGTCGAGTCCGCAGCAAGCCTATCCGAATCATTCACCTTCGTTAAAGGCGCGGGTGCCCGCCCCCAAGACAGTCCAAATGGTAGTTTGGACCTATTTTGTAGGCCCACTTGCGCTGGCTCCCTCGAACGCGAATTCAAGAATAGCCCTGGAGTGGGGTAGTAAGCATCTTTCAGGTCCCCTCTGTTAAAGACATTCTCGGAGATCATTTGTAGATAACATCTTGAATGCCGTCCGCATAAGGAGTGATTCAGGATTGTCTCAGCCCGCCATCCTTTTTTGGAACGTTAATAAGCAGCTGTAAAGCCTGACCACTCTGTTCGCCGTAGGTACTATTCTATAGCACCTTTTGCAAGCAGTGTTTGCACTTTGTGTTGAGAACGTGTTCGGCTGTCCTTACCCGAAGTGTGAATATACCTCTGAAACGAGGTGCCTGCAGCAAAATGAATTGAGTAGCCTCATTGAAATTGTTTTTTTATACCAGCTTGACACGCCCAGTATGCTGCCCAAGCCTTGAACCGATGCAAGTTTCTCTAATTTTGCGAATAAAAGTTGGCCGCGAGGGGGCGGGGAACTGATATCTGCATGTGTAAATGTGGCAAGAGGAAATTCGCACTTTTGAGTATTTGGGTCCGCTATCACAGCATTAAAACATTTGGGTACATGCTGCACCTGCAGGGCGTGACCCGTAGGAAACAAAACTCCATCGCTCAGAGGTGTTCGATGGGATGGAGAGTGAAAGCAAGCTGTTTTTGAGGGAGTTCCGGCCGAGGAGAGAACTGACCCTTTCCTCTTCCTTTCTGATGGGTCAGGATGGCCTCTGGGGCTCAGGGTCCAGCACTAGTTGAGGGCGTGGGCTTCTTCGTGGGTTTTTGCCTGGGAAAAGCAAAAACGCTTTTCCCAGGCTCAGACCCCTGAGGCTGAGGCAGCACCGGCTTTGCGGGCTGAGTGGATGGGGCTTTTTGGCGGCTAGCGGGTGCAGCACTAGAGTGCTTAGGGAGGAAGTGACGCAGCGCTTGCAACATCTTATGAGCCTCTGAGAAGCGCTGTGCAAACCCGTCCATCTTCTCAGCGTCCCTTATTTCAGTGAGGTTCAGCCAAAGGTGGCGCTCCAACACCACCAGGCTGGCCATGGTCTTGCTGATAGCCTGAGCTGTGGCTTTCGTAGCTCACAGAGCCAAATCAGTTGCTGTGAACAGCTCTTTGAAAGCAATCTGATGTTGGCCAGACTTGTCCATATCACAGAGAAGTTTGACCTGAAACACTAGTAGGACTGCCATCGTATGCAACGCCGATCCGGCCTGACCGGACGCTGCATGACCCTTTTTTGGCCAGAGCCGAAGTGGTGCTGCAGGGCTTCGAGGGCTTCAATTCCAGGGCGGACGGCGGACACAAGTGAGCAGCTACCACCCCCTCCAGAGGGCGGAGCTTGCTATAGCCTTTTTCCTCAGCGCCGTCAATGGTGGTGAGAGCTGCTGAGGAGGAGGAGCTAACTGTGGCCGAATAGGGGGTGCACCACGTCTTGGTCAGTTCTTCGTGAATCGCAGTCAAGAACGGGGTGGGCCTCTGGCGGGAAGGCGGCTGACAGCATCTAAAAGGCCATGGGCGGGCTCATCTGGAGCCGACCACTCGAGACCCAAATCCTCCACCGCCTTGGAGAGAACACGGATCAGCTCGCTGTCTGGTTTCGGCCATGATGGTTGGGATGAAGGGAGGGCTTCGGGCTCGTCGCCGGAAGTGCACCATCCTTCAGTGTTTGACGCCGTCAAGGACATCGAGTCGTCGACGGCAGTCTCTTCCTCGGAAGCGCCAAAGGAAGCCAAGCCACTCACTGCAGAGGAGGGGCGTTGATCCTCTCATATGAAGCACACCGGCAGAACGAGTCGGAGCGGAGAAAGAGGGGCACACGGGCACTGGGGGGGGGGGGAGGGGGGCGATTTACACCGTCCGCACACGGCCGCTTGAGGAGAGAGCACTGCTCCGCTGTTTCTTTCTCTTAGGAGAGAAAGAAAACGGGAGAGCAGAGCCGGAAGTACTGCCTTCACTGAAGATGGCGATATGCGAGCAAAGACTGGACAAACTCATATTCTCGCAATGAGAACATCAGCCGTCAGCGAGCGCAACCTCTGCGTGGGCGCTGCCCAGGCAGGTGACACATTCGCTGTGCCCGTCTGACTGAGCAGCACTCACGGTGCGACATTTGCAACAACGCGTGCTAGAAATGTGCTCTAATTTGTTCTTTTAGAAAGCGCCACATGGCCGCAGGGGAGACTCGTCTTCTGTCGGGGCTCTTTTATGGCCGGCGGGTTTAGGCTTCTTTTCCGTCTGCTTTTCTTCAGCTTTCTTGCAGAAGTCAGCGCGCGATGATTCTCGTCGCTGAAGGAGAAGATTCTGATGAAATGGCGCTGCGTTCTGGCGGGCTAAAGCGCTATTGGTTTGTGCAGCTACAAAAACGTGAACAAATCAGGCTTCAGTAACAGAGTAAACAGGAGTTTACCCATACACAACGTGAACGTTTGAAAGGGAATTAACGTTACAACCTCCATTAAAAAAAGTCTAAATTTATCCAGAATCATGCAGCTCTTTTTTTGCACACAAACAGCTCTTAAATCGAGTCCCGCTTTTATGTCGCGGGCTAATTTTTGTTTATGGTATTCAGCAGCAATTAAATGTTTTGCAAAAAGAGACACCTAATAAATTGATATCTAAATGTTTGAAATTTTTTTAACCACTTGGAATCGATAAGTGGGAAACGATAAGAATCGGAATCGACAAGCAGAATCGAATAGGAATTGGAATTTATAAAATTCAAACAGTACCCAACCCTATTTATTACTGTAACTAGTTAACTTACTAGTAATGAGTTACTTCCCAACACTGTACACAACTCCTTGGATCAGGTGTTGAAAACTGTTGTTTTAATAACATTAAGTATTTTGTCTCAAAATACATTAATACATATGCAACAATTTTAAATTATTAAATGTACCTTGATAGTGAATCACTCCAGCTATTTTGTAGAAAATTATATGACTACAGTCAGTGTGTTGGGCTGGGCTCGAGCGCTGTCTCCAGGCAGCAGTGAGAAACCCCGTAGCAGGAACTAGCTAAGCAGCCTTTAGCATCCAAGATGGCGGGAGCAGACAGCGACGACTCTCTTTACCCTATTGCCGTGCTAATTGACGAATTAAGAAATGAAGATGTTCAGGTAAACAAAATACGTATTTTAACACAGATTACTAGTTTGAGAAATAGACTGGAAATCGTAGGCATGATTTTGACATGAATAGCTAACAGCAACCGGTAACATGGGCCTGTCCTAGTTGAGCAAACCGGTTAGCAACTAAAAGATAATTCAGTAATTCAGACCCTACAAGATTATATAACAAATTCAAGGACAGATAAAGCCACCAGCATGTTATTTAGCACACCCAAATGTATTATTTGATTTATGGCAAATGACTTCGTTTCCTGTGTGAGTAACTTACAGTGTGACGCAGAGCTGTTTGTGATAGCTAACACTGCTAACGTTAGCCGTTCTGTGATTTAGCTGTTATGTCATTGACTCGCTTACTTAAATAGAGAATCACAATATTTCATTACAAGTATAAAACACAAAATAAGTATGAATGTTGAATAGTTTCGCTACACATTGACACAGTTGGTCATTTCATCGAAAAGCTCCTCAAGCAACCGCTAGCGATAAGATTTTTGTCACTTCATATTTTTTCAGATAACTTAATTTATATTTACTGCGTTTAATATCTATTCCATATTTTGTTTGGAATTTTAAAATCCACCAGAACTGATTATTAACAACTTTCACCAAAAGGTGAGCTCATTTTGCGCTCATTATAAAGATGCAGGACTATGATAATTATAGGAATCAAGGAAGGAAATCATTAGTGTAATCTTACTGGTCTCAATGGATTGGGAAAGATGTCATTATTTTTATAGTTTGTCATCGATCAAGCCATCATTTAAATTGCATAATTTGTAAACATTACCAATAGTCTGTTTTGTCCCTCAGCAATCAGCTGTTTTACAATCAAATGTATCAAGACTATTCTAACGGATTTCTTGCCTTTATCCACTGTAGTTACGATTGAACAGCATTAAGAAACTGTCCACCATCGCCTTAGCTCTAGGCGTCGAAAGAACACGCACTGAACTTCTGCCTTTCCTCACAGGTAAGTGTTTTTTTTCCTGTCTAAAATGACTATAAAAGATACATTTTAGGTGTAGTGAATTCTTCTCATGCATAGCTTTCAATTTCTCATTTTGTGATCGATCAGATACCATCTATGATGAGGATGAAGTTCTGCTTGCTCTTGCTGAACAACTGGGGAACTTCACCATGCTGGTTGGAGGCCCTGAATATGTGCATTGTCTCCTTGTAAGCTTTTTGACTTGATTTCATACTGAAATTGACAAAAATGAAATAATTCCTGCTTTAAATTAGTTTTCTTTTTCATTTGCTGACTTACGAGTTGTTGTTTTTTTAGCCCCCTTTGGAGAGTTTGGCTACAGTTGAAGAGACAGTGGTGCGAGACAAGGCAGTGGAGTCCCTGCGGAAGATCTCCCATGAGCACTCTCCAGTGGACCTGGAAGTGCACTTTGAGCCTCTGGTGAAGCGTTTGGCCAGTGGAGACTGGTTCACGTCACGTACCTCTGCCTGCGGACTCTTCAGCGTCTGCTACCCACGAGTGTCCAGTACAGTCAAAGCTGAGATCCGCCAGTAAGTTTAATATATTTGTGAGGAGTGTTTTGTTGTAATACTGTATTTTCATTTTGGAAACGTTGATGCATTTAATACAGGATTGTTCACACTAAGAGCACACTGAAGAAGCACTTTAAAAAATGACCAATACAGATTACACTAACTTTTTTTTAAAAGTCACCATGAATTCAAAATTAACAGTACTTTTTTGTGGAATAAATTGCAGTATTTATTATTAGGGTTGGGTACCGAAACCCGTACCTATGTAACTGGTATGTACTAGAACCGAATCAGAACGCAGATTTCGGTGCCTCATTTCGGTGCCACTTAAATGCCTGAGCGATCAATTGAAATATTTATAAACGCACACTTTATAAAACGATCATGTTGCTATTTTCATTTGAAAATGTAATATTTAATATAAAAATATTACAGTGCATGTGGCATACCTTACAGTCACAGAACTGATTAAAGACAGTGACCGATAGCACTCAGTCAATTCACTCATTTTAACTAAATTTCAGAGTGATTTGACAGATATAACTTTTGGGGGGGGGGGGTTTTAAAAAAAAAAAAAAAAAAAATTAAATATTGTTTTGTATAATAATTGAATCCCCCCCAATCGTGGGGGGGCAATACATTTATTAGCATTAGAGCAAGGGAAGCACAACTCGGGAAATGAGAGCATTCGAGGAGCGTGTGCATGCTATGTATATAGGGGTGGGGGGAAAAATCGATACAGCATAGTATCACGATATTTTCCGCGGCAATACTGTATCGATACACGGACGCCAAGTATCGTTCTTTTATTATACTATTTGGTGGAATAATAAAATCAATTTCTTTACAATCCACTAGAAGGTGGTGGTGAGTTTTTTCTGGTGAGGTCAGCTGGGTCACCTTCAGCATGCAGTAAGTTAGTAAAATAAAGAGGGCGGCATGGCGGAAAGTTATCAGGAAAGCCCCGTCCGTGTTTAAATCAAATCTATGGACTTACTTCGGATTTGTAAACAAGGAGGGGATGTAAGTAGGGATGCACCGAAAATATAGGCTACATATAATAATAATAAATATGGCGCGCCGCGCCGTACCCCGCATTGTTCAGCGCGCATGTTTCACTCTCCTCATCACTGCGCAGTACCTTCAGTGACGCTCTGCTCTGCTCTGCTCATATGCCCTGATAATAATAGCTTTGTAGGACTACATTATTTGGATTAGTCAAAAAACAAAACAACAACTTCTATCTGATTCTGTTACATAGAAGTGAATAAAAATAATATATTTTTATTTAATATTAAGGTAACACTTTTCAATAGTTCCATTAGTTTACTGCTTTTAATGTATTAACTATTCATGCACGAACAATACATTAGTACAGTTTTATTATCGGTCCTTAATGTGAGAATACAGGTAATATCACTGAGTCAGTTAATTCGTTCAAAGTAAAAACACATAACTGTTTCAAGCAAACGGTTGATTTTATAATACTTGAGTAAATGTTGAAATTAACATAACTAAGATTAATAAATGCTGAAACCGTTGTTCATTCTTAGTTCATTTCTAAAGTATGTTAACTAATGTTAATTGAACCTTATTGTAAAGTGTTAATATTAATATTAATATAAATTCTGTCCATTTTTATTGTTATTTTCAGTAAAAGTGTGGTTATTTTATTGGCTTGTTTTTTTTAATTCAGTATCATTAAAATTGAGTTAAATTAAAAAGTCTCACAAAATTACTTTATATTATTTACTAAAATAATAAATAATCATTACCAAAGCATTTTCGGTTTCGGCCAAGTGCATCCAGAATTATCGGTTTCGGCCCAGAATTTTCATTTCAGTGCATCCCTAGATGTAAGACTACATGTTTTATTTAATTTAACAGTAATTTACTTTCAAATGCCTCAATTGCTGAAGGGTCTGCACAAATTTTTAGTACAATTTCAAGTTGCATTGTTCAAAATACTTGTAGTAGCACAGCAGTGCATACCTGTTTACATTTAATTAAGGTGGACTAGATTAGACTGTAATACAAATAGTTGAGTTTGCCAGGTGTGTACAACATTTATGACAGGTTTTCCTGAAAGTGTTGGTCAGTTTATCTGCTTGACAATCCCATTTTGCACTGCAACAATAAAACTGAAGTGAGATAAACAAAATGAGAAATGTTTCTTTTTAGTTAAAACATATGTTGCCAAAGATTTCCTTTGGGGACATAATTTGAAGTTTGAAAAAGGCAATAAATTGCAATATATCGCAGAATATCGCAATATATTTAAAATCGCAATAATATTTGTAGCGTTGCCTCAAGTATTGTGTAATTCGTATCGTGAGGCTCTGTTGATTCCCACCCCAGTATATCTATTTTTTATATTTTTAATGTTCCTTAGAGTTTATCCATGTTTTTTTTGTTCCCTTTTTTTTTTTTTAAAGGTATTGGTTCAGGCTCCCTTCAGGCACTGGTACCGTTTTAAAAGTATCTATTTGGCACCGGTATCGTAAAAAACCAATCGATACCCAACCCTATATTTTCTAAATCCCCTCTGACTTTTTTTACATTCTTGTGCCTTTGTAATCTTTAATCGAAATATTCGCCGAATGCATAAATGTAGTAATACTTTTTTTAAATAAGCATTAATGGAAAAAAGGCAATTAAAGAAATACTTTTAATAATAATATAGCTGTTTTAATATACGTATATGGTGCTAGGTGGGTGGGTGAATCTAACCCCCCCCCCCCCCCCCCCACGAAAATGATTCTCATTGCTGTCTATTACTGTTAATTCTGGCAAGTACATAAAGGTATTACAGTAAAAAGATAGATGTAATACAATCAAAGGCAGTACAAGAAATACTGCCATTTAAATCTGAAGTA
Organism: Sinocyclocheilus anophthalmus; assembly: GCA_018155175.1. Lineage (NCBI taxonomy): Eukaryota > Metazoa > Chordata > Actinopteri > Cypriniformes > Cyprinidae > Sinocyclocheilus > Sinocyclocheilus anophthalmus. The sequence continues at coordinate 109,826 of JADLZN010011766.1, forward strand.
TTGATATTCGATTTTTTTTCCTTTTGCATTACAGCGATGGTGCTAAAACAGGCATAATTTACTAAATGTTTCTTTTCTTTTTGGGGTAAAACATGATGATGGTTTTAACAGATTACACAATATTCACACCAGTTTAAATATATATTAAATGTATTCCCACTTCAGATCACTTCTTTCTGTGTCTGTTGCATGTTCTTTGTATTGACAATATCAGCAGCTGTAAAACAGGGTTCCAGATGGCTTCTATCTTATTGAGTTTTGTACAGAACCTGTAATACATTCTGACATCAGGATTTTTGTCCCTGGTGCGAATGGCTCGATAGGAATATATTGCTTAAATGTATTGTTTATTGTGGTAATAATTATTCACTCTCAGTGTGAAAAGCCATGTAGACTAAACATAATTATAGTGTGTTATTGTTCCAATAACCAAAGTGGAAAGGAAAATCACTACCTCATCGTCTTCTTTTTCTGTTTAATTGGAAACGTGTTAACACGTGTATCATCTCTCCTCAGGCACTTCCGTACCCTGTGTTCTGATGATACTCCCATGGTGCGCCGTGCAGCCGCCTCCAAGCTGGGTGAATTTGCCAAAGTGTTAGAGCTGGAGTATGTCAAGAGTGACATCATTTCTCTCTTCACTGCATTGGCATCTGATGAGCAGGTCTGGTTTTAGTAATACTCACTGAAATATACAGTCTAATTCCGTCATTACTCAAACCACAGCTAAAGTCTCTGAGCACATGTTGCATGACAAGACCATTGGAGGCTTGAAAGGTTTTCATTGTGTTTATGTAACTAGTGCTGGAGCAGTATTGTATGGCAAATATCAAATATGTTTTCTTCTGACATCTGAATGCAAACATTTACATCACTGCAGGACTCTGTTCGTCTCCTGGCTGTGGAGGCTGGTGTCAGCATTGCCACTCTGTTGCCTCAAGAGGATCTGGAAACTCTGGTAATGCCCACTCTGCGCCAGGCAGCAGAAGACAAATCCTGGAGGGTTCGCTACATGGTTGCAGACAAGTTCTCTGATGTAAGCCAAAAGCAAATCATGCGTTAAGTTAATTATATGTAATTTAATTTTATTGGAAAATCCAAGTGTTTCTCACAAAATTCCATTTTAATGCAGTGGGGGTTGCTTTTCCCCCATAATTCTCCTCATGGGCATAACTACATTACTGTTCAAGTTAGGCGCTGGTAGGATTTTGAAAAGTATCTTATGCTCACCTAGAATGCATTTATTTAAAAACAGTAATATTGTAAAATATTAATTTAATTTGAAAATAAGTATGTTTTCCATTTTAATATTTTTAGAAATACAATTTATTTCTGTGGTGGCGGCAAGGCAAGTTTATTTATAGAGCACATTTCATACACAATGATAATTCAAAGTGCTTTACATAAAAGGAAGTAAAATAATCATAAAAAATAATCACAACAATAAAACAAGCGATTTAAAAACTTTATTTAAAATGAATTTAAAACAGTTAAAAATAGGAAATGATTATATATAAAATACAGTGCAATCAGTTCGGACGTAGCACAGTGCTCGTTCAATAAATGCACATCAAAACAGAATTTTCAACCGCCATTTCTCCAGTCTTCAAAATCACATGATTTGGTGTTCAAAAACATCTCTCATCACAGTTGAAAATGGCTGTGCTTTTCAAAATCTTTGTGAAAAATGTACTTTTAAACAAACCACCTTTAAACCTCTGTCTTGCATTGTGAGCTTGAGGCTGCATTTACACTAGCACAAACAATCGATTTTTTTTTTTTTACCTCGCATTCGAATTTGTTGCACATGTGTAAATGTAAAAATCTGAGTCGAGATCTTATTTTTTCGCTTTAAAATGTGGTTCTGACCTACGTTTAAACAGACATATCCGATTCCCCTCAGAACTCCAAGCCACCACAATGCGAGGGCGACACATTTGACAATAAAGATAGCATTTTAATTCTGGCATGCAGTATGCGCTCCCATTTTATTGAGGTGGGAACTTCATATAGGCAAGAAATTGTGCAACATTCAGAAGCTCGTTTTTAACCCCCGCACTGTGAATTTTATTTTTAATTATAATAAAATATAACTGCTATATTTTTACAAAGCTACATTATATCTCTCAGCAATGAAGTGATAGCTTAGCTGTTTTTGTAATTAAACCAGCAAGCTTCACTATTATGCCACTCACTCACTCTCTCGCTCTTGTTAATTCATTCAAGTCTGTTCAAATAAATATAATCTTACAGTGCTACTTTATTTCATTTTAGAATTCTACATCTAATGAGCTTTAGATAAAATAACATGAAAATTCATCTGTTCAGTCAAATTTTGTGCTTCAGAACATTCATGACAGCTGTTGTCCATGCAGACAAATTATAATGGCCACTCCATGTGAATTATATAAATAATTTTAATAGCCACAATCCTTCAAAAGACCAAGGTCTACTGCGCATAGTAAAGCGATCACTGACGATCATTTTGGGGTGGGAATGAATGTAAACGCAGATATCGGTTACCAGTCTTGTCTAAAGTGAATGTAAACAGGCAGGCCAAAAAAACCCCGAATAAAAGATCGGATCTGTGCATCAAGACTTGCAGTGTAAACGCAGCCTAAGTGAGTCGAGTTGCTCTAATAAAAGACTTGTCTGACTGGTAAAAACCACTAAATCTTGTGCGGTTCATAAATGAATGTTGTCTCGGTAGTGGCTGAGCTCTACCACTAAATAGCGATGCAGCAATCACTGCTATATGATGTGTATTTGTGCACCCTTTAACTTGGTTTTATATTGTTAATGTTATATAAGCTACCTGGAAACCTATTCTCTGTTATGTATCAGTGCTAAGGTTCAACAGCTGGATCGCAGTTTCAGGATGACACCTCATAAGAGTTCACTGCTCTCTAGAGGTGTAACGAATCACTCGTTTTCTCGATGCATCGTTTACAAACCCTGACGATGCATATGCATCGATCTTGAAACGTGAATCATCGATTTCGGAGATTCAATACTTTCAAAATATATACACATTAAATTACTACAAACACGAATTAATGGAGACCTTGAACAGTGTTCGTGCCATTACATCTCTCCTTCACACACTCCACTATTTATTGCCTGTGACTGTCACAAAATTGCGCTCGTGCTCAGTTCGTCTCACTGACACATTTTTTTGAGCAGCTGATGTGTTAAACTGTTAAAATAACCACAGCATTAACAACAACCTTGAAATAAGAGCTTAAGGGTTTATCTGATAATTAGATGCATGAAAGTAGCATTCGTTGCTATAGCAAACAGACATCGGGCGTGTTTTCTTTCAGAATCATCATTCGCCGATAGAGAGGAAAAGTTAAATACTATAGCATTTTATTTTATGAAAATGAGATAAAGATGTTTTCGTTTGAAAGAGAAGTGATCTCGCTCTCAAAAAACTTAAGACGTGCCAAGAAATGCCTAAAATGGACAAAGGCATCTATCGCTGCAGCTAAGAATGAACTGGTGAAACATTAAGACAATAAACACAAATAAATACAATTTATGAAAAAAAATAAATAATACATACATACAATTATTGTATTTGTCATTTCTGTCACTTCTGAAATGATGGCTATGCCCCATTTTTGGCTTGCATACATTTCTACATATGCCATGTCATGCCATGCCATAGCATCATTAAACTAGCATCTAACAATGGACAAAAGTGTTTTTTCTTTCTCTAACCTATGGTTCTCTAACCATAAAGGCTGCTGTGTAATTTGCCCCCTGACTAAGCATTTAAAGAATTTAGGGGAAGCATTTAAATAATCCTGTGAATGCACTTAGACTGCAGAATCGAATCGTTAATCTAATCGAATCGTTCTGAATTTGCAAAATTCGTTCTTGAATCGAAAACCTATGAATCGTGAATCGAATCGATTCGCTGTCTACCCAAAGATTCACAGCCCTGCTGCTCGCTATAATCCTGCACTGATGCACACTGCTCATTGTTGTGCAACTTGACCTAAATGCAGTTCCTTTCCATAATAATATGATAATATTTGTCATTTCATCAGATGGTTTTGGATTATCCTGAGCCACTTGGAATGTCAGATATTTTACAGGAAAATAAATGTTGAATGCAGTGATAAAAATACCTAGAAATATCCTGGGTTGGAGCAATGGCAATTTGACCTGCTTTAGAAATGAGAATTATGTACCACATCTTTTGTGCAGTGCTAGAATAGCCTTGATTGTATCCTAGCATGCTCCGGAAGTGGCTTTGTCCTTGAGTCTGCAGGAAACACTGAAGTGCTACTGTGAAATGGAAATATGAAGTGACATGCTTGTCTCTGTGAATTTACAGCTGCAGAAAGCTGTGGGTCCAGAAATCACAAAGAATGACCTAGTGCCAGCCTTCCAGAACCTTCTGAAAGACTGTGAGGCTGAGGTTCGCGCCGCTGCTGCAAACAAAGTCAAAGGTGAGAAAAAGCACCAACGCAGCCCTGTAATATATGAGCATGATGTTGATTTGCAAATCAGTTCAAATCTGTTAATTTGCAAAATAGGTTTAAATAATTGTAGTTAATATATTTTCAGTAAAATACGTTGCACTTGTCTAAGTTGCATAGTTCAAAATTGCATTCTTGAGAGAGAAACCCCCCCCCCAGATGTGTATGTCATGTTTTATTATTACATTACAGAAATAATGTAAAATGCTGGTAAATAAAACTTTTTTTCATTCCACAATAAATCACTGAAATTAAATGACGTTCAGAATAGGAATGAAAAATGTAAGTGTAAAACATAAATGAAAGTGGCATTTATTGTAAACACCAAGCCTAAACATATATTTATTTAAAGTGCAACTGAAACTACCAGTGTGTTGGAAATGTGCTGTACAAATAAACTTGCATACCTCTCTTATTTGGCACAAATTCAAATGTGTGCACTTTGCATGTTTGCATAATACAAGTTGCTTTTGAATATAAGTTGCAGAGGTTTCAGAAAAAGGTGACATGTTGGCGAAAAAATTAAGAATATAATAAAATATAAGATTTATATACAAATTTAGTATTTGCTGAAATTTGCTTATTTTTTTCTTTAATTTTTCGTTTAGTCCGTTCCTTGTTTAAGGAATTAAAAATATTTAATATTTTTGTCTCATAAACAGCTTTGGATTTTGAGTGGGTTTTGTTTGTAGCTGGCATTTCAAACTGGTTCAAAGACTGCATGTTACTTAAAGGGATAGTTCACTAAAAAATTAAAATTCTGTCATCATTTACTCACCCTCATGTCGTTCCAAACTGTATGAGTTGCTTTCTTATGTTGAACACAAAAGAAGATATTTTGAAGATTTCTGGTAATCAAACATTTGGTGGTTGCCATTGACTTCCATAGTATTTTTTTCCTACTATGGAAGTCAATGCAACCACCAACTGTTTGATTCCAGCAATCTTCAAAATATCTTCTTTTATGTTCAACATAAGAAAGCAACTCATACAGGTTTGGAACGACATGAGGGTGAGTAAATTATGACAGAATTTTCATTTTTGGGTGAACTATCCCTTTAATAAAAGTTCATTTCATTTGTATATTTGCTCTCAAGAGTGTCTTTCTCTGATAATCATGAAATTACACTGGTATTTTTCTGAAAATGTTCTTATTGTGATGACCCTAATTGATTATTATCCACAGAATTCTGTGAAAATTTGCCAGAGGACAGTAGAGAGACGATCATCATGACACACATTCTCCCCTGTGTTAAGGTAAAATTTTCATTCAGCGCTTGTCAACATCTCTGAAATCGGTCACATTTTAGACTGATCACTTGTTCCTCATTGTTCCAGTACTCATCACATTTAATTGGTGTGCAGTTCCAATCCAGGATCAGTTACTGGCAGATAACTCCTGAGTCAGCATCTGTTCTCTAAGTGTCTAAGACTTAAACAAGATCAGATTAACAGTGTGTCATCATGTCTGTGCTCTGACCTACTGGCTGTAGCAACCGTAGTGCACTTCTGCTCTCGATCACATACTATATATCAATCAGTGCTTTCTCCGCTATTGCAATTTTTTTTTTTTTTTTGAGTGTTATTTGTTTTGGACATGCCCACCAAAATATCTGCAGTGGCTCACAGCATAGATACAAATAATTGCAAGATTGATGACAGAACAGCACTTTTTATTCCAAACCTTTTGTGTAGCTGAAGTACATTTGATTTGATTTGAGTTTCATAGCAATATAAACATTCAACATGGTCCGTGGACTGCTTTGTTCCGTGTTCATATAGACTTGAATGTTTTTTTTGCTTTAATAATGGCTGAACATTTTAAAATGGTTCATGTACCTTACCATTCAAAAGTTTTTGGTCGGGTTTTTGCTCTTTAAAAAAAGTTGTTTTTGAAGAGTCCTTTATTCTCACCTAGACTACATTTATTTGATCAAAAATACAGTAAAACTGTAATATTGTAAAATATTTTACAATTTAGAATAACTTAATGTATTAATGTATTAGATGTACTATTTTTGCATTAATATATTAAAAACGTTCCGAAAACGGTTCTGGTGCGACACGTGACCAAGCGCTGTGAGCAGCCCTGCCTCTTTAATTACTGAGCACATTGTTTCCCATGACGCGCACTCCACAGACACATCTTTAACTGCCGAACACATCATTTTCCACGACTGTATGCACACTCGCGTCTTTGATAACTGTGCACGTTGTTTTGTCTGACTGTACATGTACCGGCAGCACGCAGCTCCTGCCGCCACTAGATTACATTATATTTGTCCAATATTGTCATTAATATACAGTGGGGCAAAAAGTATTTAGTCAGCCCCAATTGTGCAAGTTCTCCCACTTAAAAAGAGGAGAGAGGCCTGTCATTTTCATCATAGTATACCTCAACTATGAGAACAACATGAGAAAAAAAATCCAGAAAATCACATTGTTGGATTTTTAAAGAATTAATTGGTAAATTCCTCGGTAAAATAAGTATTTGGTCACCTACAAACAAGCAAGATTTCTGGCTCTCACAGACCTGTAACTTCTTCTTTAAGAGGCTCCTCTGTCCTCCACTCGTTACCTGTATTAATGGAATCTGTTTGAATTCGTTATCAGTATAAAAGACATCTGTCCACAACCTCAAACAGTCTCACTCCAAACTCCACCATGGCCAAGATTAAATAGCTGTCAAAGGACACCAGAAACAAATTGTAGACCTGCACCAGGCTGGGAAGACTGAATCTGCAATAGGTCAGCAGCTTGGTGTGAAGAAATCAACTGTGGGAGCAATTATTAGAAAATGGAAGACATACAAGACCACTGATAATCTCCCTCGATCTGGGGCTCCACGCAAGATCTCACCCCGTGGGGTCAAAATGATCACAATAACTGTGAGCAAAAATCCCAGAACCACACGGGGGACCTTGTGAATGACCTGCAGAGAGCTGGAACCAAAGTAACAAAGGCTACCATCAGTACACACTGCGCCGCCAGGGACTCAAACCCTGCAGTGCCAGACGTGTCCCCCTGCTTAAACCAGTACATGTCCAGGCCCGTCTGAAGTTTGCTAGAGAGCATTTGGATTATCCAGAAGAGGATTGGGAGAATGTCATATGTCAGATGAAACCAAAATAGAAATTTTTGGTAAAAACTCAACTTGTCGTGTTTGGAGGAGAAAGAATCCAAAGAACACCATACCTACTGTGAAGCATGGGGGTGGAAACATCATGCTTTGGGGCTGTTTTTCTGCAAAGGGACCAGGACGACTATCCGTGTAAACGAAAGAATGAATGGGGCCATGTATCGTGAGATTTTGAGTGAAACCTCCTTCCATCAGCAAGGGCATTGAGGGGGGGGGAGATGAAACGTGGCTGGGTCTTTCAGCATGACAATGATCCCAAACACACCGCCCGGGCAACGAAGGAGTGTTTTCGTAAGAAGCATTTCAAGGTCCTGTAGTGGCCTAGCCAGTCTCCAGATCTCTACCCCATAGAAAATCTTTGGAGGGAGTTGAAAATCCGTGTTGCCCAGCGACAGCCCCAAAACATTACTGCTCTAGAGGAGATCTGCATGGAGGAATGGGCCAAAATACCAGCAACAGTGTGTGAAAACCTTGTGAAGACTTACAGAAAACGTTTGACCTCTGTCATTGCCAACAAAGGTTATATAACAAAGTATTGAGATTAAATTTTGTTATTGACAAATACTTATTTTCCACCATAATTTACCAATTAATTCTTTAAAAATGTGATTTTCTGGATTTGTTTTCTCATTTTGTCTCTCATAGTTGAGGTATACCTATTATGAAAATTACAGGCCTCTCTCATCTTTTTAAGTGGGAGAACTTGCACAATTGGTGGCTGACTAAATACTTTTTTTCCCCACTGTACATACTGACTTCAACTTGGACCACTAAATAAATAGACTGCTATTGTTATGCAAGCATGAGGGTTAGATTATTTAGTGTACAGGTCATTTCAAGAGTGATAAACAAAGTGATAGAAAATATTTTCATGCATTTTAAATGTGGAAACCACTCATTGCATCACACCATCTCCTGACTGCATTATTATTTGTAAAATAGGGGCTTTATGCAGTGTGTGTATACATGGTTATATGTATAATATTTCATTAATTTAGGGAAATGAAGTATCTTATCCCTCAAGGGACTATTTGGCCAACCAGCTTATTCCTGCTTGAAAAGCAAAATGTTATTGATAGTGTGAAAAACATAAACTTTGAAGCACATGCATTACTCAACATTACTTACTACCTTCCAGCAACACTACATTCATTTAAGGTAAAATAGTAAAAAAAAAAAAAAAGTTCATTTAAATGGAACCGGAATCGTTAGGCAAAACTGGAATCAGAACCGGAACATTTCTAATGATACCCAACCCTAATAATTATGTTGAAAACAGTGCTTAATTCCACTTAATGTTGGATTTGCGTTATGTTATTGTGAAAACCATTTTCTTTGATGAATAGAAAGTTCAAAAGAACAGCATTTTTTTTTGGCAACAATCAATATTTTTACTGTGACTTCGGATCAAATGATTTTGTGACTTTGGATCAGTTTAATACAGCAATACAAAAAAATAAATTGACACTAAACTTTTTAACGGTAGTTGGTTGTTTTTGCTGGAAATTCAGTGCAAATTTTTGCACAATCCAGGGAATTTAGTACAGTACAAAAGTTCTTCATTGATTTTCTTTTTCCTTTAATTTGAAACCAGATTGATGCAAAAAGCCCAAAAGCAAGATTCTTATTGTCTGAGCTAAAAAAGCTTGACATTATGTAACACTTGAGTTAAAAACAAACTTAAAACAGTAAATCAGTACCAAAATACAGTCCTACCCACCGATAGCCAAAATATATCTACCACTGTTAAATTTACCAATGTATGCCTACTGCTTTTACAGTCACAAAGTCTATATAATAATACCTTCCAGTAGGATCAGTAGCAAAATACTAAAGCTCCAGTATATACTGATGCCAGTGAGATTTCATAGTTCATGTAGACTTCAGGTATTACACGTCATTATTTGAAAGTTGCATTAAAGCATTGATAGTCATTGATGGCATGTTGTTTGCTCCTCTTTCAATAGGAACTTGTCTCAGACACTAATCAGCATGTGAAGTCTGCGCTGGCGTCAGTCATTATGGGCCTCTCCACCATCTTGGGCAAAGACAACACCGTTGAGCACCTGCTTCCCCTTTTCTTGGCCCAGCTCAAAGATGAGGTAAGTGTGTGTGTGTGTGTGTGTGTGTGTGAGAGAGAGACAGCACATCTGGCTCTGGTAATTTGAATTTAACATTTAAAAATAAAAATAAACTGGTCTGGCTGTGGTAATTTGCGTCATGTTCCAGTCACAGATGATACTTCTGTGCAACTGCTCACTTTGATCCTGTCAAGGTGAGACATTGCTAATGCTAACCTTTTAGTGAAAAGCAGAAAGCATTGAAGTGAGAGATAAATGGATGAGTGCGGCACACTATCTCACGTCTCATCTCTTTATTTGCTGGGTCTTTTTGTTGCTTGCTGCTCTCTGTATTGTGATCGCTCTTCTTTAAACTGCTTAGGAGAAGTCTTTGAACATCTGTCAAGTCACACAGACTGCACAAAATAAATAGAACAAAGCCAGCTCCTGGACTACAGCATGCATTGATCCATGTTTTAAGACAGGAAGCTGTTTTGCTTTCTGTGTCAGTTCTTGCACTGTTCTACAAAAAGAAAAAAATCCTGTCATAGTTGTCAGCCTGATGAAAACTTGACACTGCGACATGAAACACTGACATTTAATGGTTAACATTCCTGCGGACTGCATGTAGAGATTAATAAGGAATTTTATTGGGAAAATGGAATCAGTGTTAGTATTTTTAGTAATATTTATATACTGTAATTTGGCATATCGTTTATATATTTAGTTGGGCTGGGTGATATGACCTAAAATCAAAACCTCGATTAACTGAACACTTTATTTCGATTACGATTATTTTAATTTATTTTAATTAAAAAAAAAAACCAAAATGACCTCAGAGTCAATAAAGGGTTTGTACTGTCATATACTCACATTAAAGGGTGGGATATATTTTTCTAATGAAAGAGTGGATTTCTTGTCTTTCATTGTTTGCAAACCAAATAAATGAATATTGCCATGTCAAAAGTAGAAAATAACCAGCTTCTCTTGCAAAAAAAAAAATTTTTTTTAAATTCGAGCCCGACCGATAATGTCGGCAAAACGATATATGGGTCGGATTCGAATTTAAAAAATTTTTTTTTTTTGCAAGAGAAGCTGGTTATTTTCTACTTTTGACATGGCAATATTCATTTATTTTGTTTGCAAAAAATGAAAGATAAGAAATGCACTCTTTCATTAGAAAAAATATCCCACCTTTAATAGTTGAGTATATTTACAGTACAAACCTTTATTGAACTATGAGGTCACATTTTTTTTTTAATTAAAATAAATTAAAATAATCGTAATCGAAATAAAGTGTTCAGTTAATCGAGGTTTTGATTTTAGGTCATATCACCCAGCATATGAGCCTGTCGCAGATATATCAGTATCGGCGATATGCCGCTGATATAAATTTTTTTTTTTACAGAACATATAATGCAGATTAAATTCTTCTGAGTGGTGTAATTACTTAGTTTGTCTAGCAGAGTGTGCTCCATTGTTTGCTACTGGCGACCAAGGTCACTGTAGTGTAGAGATGTGTGGATGAGTTCAAACTTCACCTGAGTCCGCTGCTTCAAATGATCCGCCCGCCACCCACCCGCACCTATATTTGATCGTCTCATTACAATGATTCTAATTCTTAGTTCTGCATGATATGATGAATGGATGGTTAATTTAACAGCAGATTCAGTGATGTTAGAAACTAGAGCTGATCTGCGCATCACGGCATGTGTCTTCGGCGCATTCATTCGCGCAAAATCGGTTTTATTTGTTCCTGGACGCCTTTTTATTAATTTACATTTATTTTTTAATTTAAGGGGGTCATATGATGCTGCTAAAAAGAACATTATTTGGTGTAATGAAATGTGTTTTATGCGGTTTTGTAAAACAAAACATTATTTTCCACATACTGTACAGTGTTTCTTTTCTCCTTTTTGAAATGCGTCGATTTTTACAATGCTCATCGGTCTGAAAAGCAGGTGTGCTGTGATTGGCCAGCTATCCAGTGTGTTGTGATTGGCCGAATACCTCAAGCGTGAGACGGAAATGTTACGCCCCTCACCATACTGTTGATGCCGTGTCCGGCCGGAGCGACGAGACATAAACATTAAAACCCATTATAAACGAGGCATTTGTGGCATCCAGTGGGGACATAATTATGGATTATAATGATTTATATTGTCTTTTTACACGTTGCATTGCATCTCGTTGCGTAAACATAAAACTCTGTCTGCATGTGTGATTGGAGAAATGACAAACAACAAGCCTACTCTACACTGCTCAGAACTTGCTTTTGAATCATCAGTGGCAACGAAAAACATAGCTGCCTACCGTGAGGGGAAGCCCCGGCTTAGCGTGTGCTGAGGCCGGTATAGAGTGAGCTGAGGTGGGCTGGACTCCGTTTTGTCCACGGTGAAAGTTGATGTATTCCCTCAGTGACCAGCACAGATAAGCTCTAGGCTTGATGAAGCGGATATCGTCCTCTTTTGAAAGACCAAACAAACTAGTTTCGCTTTCACAAAGAAGCACACAGCGCCTTCACGACATGGCTGCAGCGTCAACAGTACTACAGCGAGAATAAAAGTTACGTTTTCTTTCTTTGTGTGAACATTTGGGCGCGTTATGCAAATCTTACCATATAGTGAGGTAGATATGTGGGGACATGTTAGAACGAGCCATTTTAGGTAGGCGTAGGTTGAGTCTTAACTTTTATAAAGAATGTATTTTTGGGTTTGAGACTTTAGTCTTTGCATCTTTACAGATATTCTTTATGCACCAATAGCTTGTAACACTCCAAAAAGAAAGGAAAAAACTAAATCGCATCATATGACCCCTTTAAAAAAAACACATGTCTAATTAATTCATGAAACTTAAACAATTTAACATCAATTTATTGAAAGTTTAACAAAAATTACATGTTTAGGTCCCTATGAAATGCTTTATTTTTTTCTCACCATATTATTTACATTTTTTATTGTTACCAAATTCTGTGTTTTAACATATCTAATTATTTGAACGCATAAAAACAAGTTTAATTTATTCTTACAATAGCCTTATGATTTTTTTTTTTGCTCAGAAATTCTGTGTTGTGTTGTGTATTTACATTTTTTTAAAGGCACAAAGCAGTCATTTAATTGATCTTTTAATTAATGAAAATTAAACATTTAATTTTTTGGAAAATAAAGGGGATTTAATATTACAAATTAAAATATTGAAGAAATATTGTATGATTATTTCTTAAAAATAAGGTTTTAATCATTTTAGTAGTAGTAGTAGCATATTACGTACGTTCTACTGAACAATAGTAATATATTTCAGCCGCAATGCTTTCAAGTTAAACCAAACTTTTATTTTGACTGGCTATTTTGTTTGTTTAATAAAAGAACAAGGTATAGACCTGTTCTATGAAAAGGTTACTTTAAATGACTTCTGTTGTGATCTTGCGCTATAGAGAAAATATAATTAAATTTAACTTGACCTTCAAGGGGGGCGGGGTGCCTTTTTGGGGGGGGTCGGGTTTTCGTGCAGAAAACCTGGAACTGATTTCGCGGAATCTAGTCATAAAAACGAATTTTACCTGTTATAATGCGGATATTATTCTATATAAAATATGATTATACTTCTTCTTATTATACAAATATTATTAATTTTTATTATTTATTCATTTTAGATGTTTACATTTGGAAAGGCTGTGCTTCCTGCATAAACCTGCCCTACACAGTTACCTTGTTTAATTTCGTAATTCAATTTATATATATTTTGTTCTATTTGTGTTGTTATTTATAATAAGTGAAGTGAAGTTTACTGTTTAGTGCACTGATGTCAGACTCCTTTTGAACAATAAAGTTTGTTAGTGTTAAATACCCTGGCTCCACTACTTGGCCTTTGTTTGTCACATCATTATAAGTGTTTTGAATCACCACATTTGCGTTATCGATTGCCAAAAATGGTTATAATGTATATATCTTCTGTTTATTTAGGCCCTTGAATTCGCAACCTGGCGGGCGCCCCCCAACATTTCACATTTGTGTTCCTCCCTAAGCAAACACACTTGATTTCAACTCATTAGCCTCATTAGAGAAACTCCAGGGACCTGAACTGGTGTGTCAGCAAGGGATACATACAAAATGAGCATGTTGGGGGTCCGCCTAGGATGAAGGGGAAGGAGGAAAAAAAAAAAAAAGACCAGGGTTTAGAAACACTGATTAAGCTTATACGAGGGCTGAACGATTAATTGCATTTGCGATAATATTGCGATATGAAATAACGCGATTTTTCAATCGCAGAGGCTGCGATTACATTCGGTCACGTGACACGCGAGAGTAAATAGGTGTGTTCGACTTGAAGATCAGATTGGTGTATGACATCAAAGTACGGCAAGCGTGAGAAAGCATAAGGAAACGTCTGCGCTCTCTTATAGCTCTCTCAGTACTTTGATGACACACCCATCGGTCTAAGCAGCGCTGCTTCAAGTCGAGCGTGGGCCATCAGCAGAAAAAGAAAATAAATAAAACGGTAAACAGCCAAAGGACGTAATTTAGAATGGGAGATGGATTGGGTTTGTGAAAGGGAAGAGAAAGCCATAGATGAAGTCGCGCTGACCCAGGCAGGTGCTGGTCATTCAAAAAGCTAAATGCAGAAAATATGACGAGGCATATCTTGCGCTCGGCTTCACTCACCGTGTCATACCGACGCTACCAGTTGTTCGGTCTACACTGGACACGACAAAGAGACCAGTGCAAATCATTTTAACTTTGTGTCAGTTTGTCATAAATAGAACAAGGCATCAGTTTAATGTCGCGTCGCATCCAGTGTAGACCGCGTCACTGATTATAATGGTTCTTCTGTATTTTGCCGCTCGCGTCCGTGTAGACGTGTTTAATGTCGTTTGGGGAGGAGGAAAGCCTGTGTCCTAGGCCTTGCACAGCATGAAACCCACAAAAAATAATGAGAACAGCGAGAGAATACTAATAAAGTCATTCTCTCTATCATGTTTTTCAATGTTCAAGTGATGCAGGTGTTTTTTTTCCTGTAGGTTTTTTTTATTAAAAAGGCATACATTTTTCATAATGTTTAGTGAAATTATTTGGTAGTCTGAGGTGGGATTCGGGAAAGGGGGGCAGATTTTTTTTATAGGTTTAAAGGGGGGTGCGACCAAAAAAGTTTGAGAACCACTGGTCTAAAGTTAACAGACAGTGTTTAAAATGTGCAGTCCACATGTTTACATATGTTTATTAAAGTGACTTTGAATTACCTAAATTACTGAGTGTGGTAAAGCAACAGATTTGTTTTTATTTCTGCAATCTACTTTAGTTTGTGTGATTTTGTTACTGACTTTCATATTAATGTTTACACCAGGCTTATTTAGACATAATTATTACATGCTTACAAGGTTTGAAGTTCAACAAATCAGTCAATATACTGTGTTTGTAGTTGTTAAATAAAAATGTTATTCATATCAATTTATGCATCACCTAATTTCACATTTATGTTTAATCTATATATAATAGTGTGTTGGTCATACTATACAATGATTTATAGCTTGTCTTTGTTGAATAACACAGAAAATAAAGAGCTTTAAAAAATGACGCATATTAAATCGCAATATTGGTAAAGACAATCGCAATAGAGTCCAATCGTTCAGCCTACATAACTGTATTCTATATAAAGTAATTTTGACTATACTGTACTATAATATAGCCTACGCATAAAGAATATCGGCCGATATATCGTTATCTGCCTTTTTTTTACTCCCTAATATCGGTATCGGCATTAGCCCCCAAAAAATCCATATCGGTCGGGCTCTATTTTAAATATTGTCATGTGAAAAGTATAACTAAACAAATTTGTTAATAAGCTGTAATAGAACCACTCTGATTTTAAGAAAAGAGCAGGGCACTAGCTCTTGATTTTTGTTTTTTTTTGTCCTGTCACTCTATATGTTTAAGTATTTACTCTAGGTTCTTACTGGCTATTCACACAGAACACGTCTTTGTGTCTAAAACCGCGAGACGCAGCGCTCAGGGTTTTTTTAATTTTTTTATTTTTTTTATTTGTTATTTTTTTAAGCGCAGCGCAAAATGCTTACTCTGCCATGTTGCCGTCAAATACAGAAGTTGCCATGCCAACCTGCTACTTTAAATAAAAGCTGGCACTGCTTTCCCCGCCTCCACGGTCTTTTGATTGGTCCACTGTTTTGAACTGACATTGAGCTCCTACTGCGGTGGTATGTTTTTAATAGGAAAGTATTAATAGGATTAAAAAAATCTAATTAACCGACATGGGAAAATTATGTCGGTTAGAGGTTCTGAATTTTGGCTTCGATTCCTTTTTGGTTAATCGTCTAGCCCTACTTAGGCTTATCATTTATATTTATCAGTTTAATTTTTATTTTTGTGCTTTTATCATTTTAATTTTTCTTCAGTTTTTTACTTTAGATTCATTTTTTGTATTTTAGCTTTAGAAATGTAATTTAGTTTTTCATGCAGTATTTATATTGTAATTCAAATAGTTTTAAATTTTTTTTGTAGTTGCTAATTACAGCACTCAGTTGTATTGGTTATTTGTTAGCATGTTGTCCGGAATGTTACAGTTTTTGTCATGTCCTTTCTGTAGTGTCCAGAGGTTCGCCTCAACATCATCTCCAACTTGGACTGCGTGAACGAGGTGATTGGAATCCGCCAGCTTTCCCAGTCTCTGCTTCCAGCTATTGTTGAGCTGGCTGAGGATGCCAAATGGCGAGTACGACTGGCAATTATTGAGTACATGCCCCTTCTGGCTGGACAGCTGGTGAGTCCTGACCGTCAGTGTCCTAGAATGCTTTATCCTGAAATAGAGATCGGAATGATCCGTTGGTCAGTTCTTATTCTTCAGTCTCTTTACACTTAAAGCATTTAACTAATCATCCTGTTACCTTATTGCCGTCAAGTCGCCTTGGGTCGCGTAAGCTAATCTAACTGATATGAGGTATCCTTTTTTTCTCTCTCTCTTTCTTGTGCTTGCAGGGTGTAGAGTTCTTCGATGAAAAACTCAATTCTCTGTGTATGGCGTGGCTTGTTGATCATGGTAGGTTGCTTATCAGGAATGTTCATAATAACTATAATTGCACATGTGTCCAGTGTTAATTTCGTTGATGAATAATATTCGCCATAATTTTCGTCAACGAAATTTTTTTTCACCGACGACGACGAGACTATAACGAACTAAAACTCTTTTTAAATGACAAAAACTTTGATGTAAATCTATTGACATTTTTGTCAACGAATAAAAATTAGACGAAAATGTTAGGGAGGGACGATTTGGGATGATATTTATTCAGAACGAATCTGCTGTGTAGTTCGGAGGTTAGATGCATACATATGAACTGGCGGGACAATAAGCTAACATACACTTGCTGCACATCGCATAAAACGTTCAAAAATGTAAATTTGTGGGAGTAAGAGAAGAGCAGACATATGGATAAATCTGATGACGCAAGAGAGAACTCAGTTCGGTCCGGTTTTCTGAGCGCAGACGCCAAAGCATACACACACCGAAAGCGCGGCTCACAGCTAGGGATATGCCGGTATCAAATTTTCATGTTGCGATTAATTGCTATTGCTTTTATCATGGTATACGGTATTATCGCGATATTGAAATTTAGTTGCAAAAAATTTAAAAGTTTTACAGGTTTTATAACTTTTTTCTTATAACAAAAATAACTGAACATTTAAATGCAATAAAGCAATACAGAAAAATTTATAAAGTTAAAAGTTTTGCACAGATTAAAGTGCAAAAGAACCCTTTACAATAAGACCTCATTAGTTAACCTTAGTTAATGCATTAACATTCACAATGAGCAATAGCTACATTTGCTACAGAAGTTATTAATCTTAGTTAAAAAATACAAGACTTAGTTCATGTTAGCTCATTAAATAACACCGTTGCAACTTTCGATTTTAACAACATGTTATTAAATATTGGAATGCCTGAGATTAATGAATGTTCAGAAGAGTTTTTCATTGGCAGTTTAACTAATGAATTAACTAATGTTAATGAAGCCCTAATGTAAAGTGTGACAGAACAATAAAGAATCAAAACACTTTCAAACAATATCTAGGGCATGTTGTAGTGCAGATTAAAATGTAAAAAAAGTTTTAAAATAAATAGCCTATTAAGTCTAAATATTTAAGTATTTGGCGCTGTGATGAACATCATAGCAAATACACAAATCTGAATGGCTGTTTAAATCATTTAAACACGATTCAGAAACAGAAAGTAGTGCAGCTGCTTTATTTACAGGGTTTCCGGGGTAACTGCTGCATTTAAATGAATTATTATTATTACTATTTCTGCAGTTTAGCGCCATCTGCCATCAGAGAGTGAAAGTGCGCTTTCATCAAGAGCGTCTCTCACATGTTCCGCCATGTGAGTGCGTACGCGTCTTTCATGCAGCATACAGCGCTGTTGTACATTTTGACCAGTTGATGGGAAAAGTAATCTTAAAGGTCATTCAAACTCGGAGTATGTGTAATATATAATTATTGCACGTAGTTAGAAGTGCCCACGATAACAGATGGTGCGATCATTACCGTTATATATCGCATTTACCGAATACCGGGAGGCACAAGTCCACTCACAGTGCGCGAGTACTTTCGCCGTTGCATGATGGAGAATACTCAAATGATTCGAATGTCCGTTTTGACGAGTATATCATGTAAACATGTTAGATTTACGCCTTAATGAACTAAACCAACCGTAGGGAACGTGTATCCTACGATTGCATCCATTGCAGTCGTGCATTCGGTTTTAATGGCATAGCCAGCTTCAGTAGTTGCTATGTCCGCGTCATTGATGTTTACAAGCAACACAATAAAACAGAAAATCACGCACTGCTCTGACTGAAAAACTTTAAGTAGCCCTAAAGATTACTCAATGTATTTATATAAATATATATGTCTGCTTGAAAGAATTAAGAATATGGTAAACAAGTTGCTATAAGGAATGCATACTTCTCCTAGGATGTAACGTTCACTCAACGTCAAGATTCGATTCACGATTTTTTTTTTTTTAACAAAATTAGATTTAAGACAAATAAATTAAATGTGTCCTTTTATTATTTCTTGGACAAAATGCTGCACGTTTGTGAAATTGAAATATAACCCTATAATAATATACTAATATAGCACTTGCATATTATTCCTCTTTTGTTGGTTTTGATTGCTTCTAATGTCCTCATTTGTAAGTCACTTTGGACAAAAGTGTCTGCTAAATGACAACATTTTTATATAATGTAAATAACAAAACTAAATTTAAATTTAAAAGCAAGCCCCAAATCAAATAAACAAGTAACACAAATAAAATAAATCTCTTCATATAAACGAACTAAGGCTTTGCCTGTGCTCTTTTTCTATTTAAAATTAGAGGCAACCACTGCTTTTTAATCATGATCCTAACAAAGATGCTGCATACATGCATCATGAGCAGTTTTTAATCTAAATTAGTTTGTATAGTTTCGAAATTTGAAGCAAAACAGAATGGTTTGACTCAGTTTTGTGAAACTAAAATCTTCATGAAACCAGAAACAGCAACGAGCTGAACGAGACTCAATTCACTCTCTGCCGCAGGTGGCTCTTCAAGCGTTTTTTGGTTTCCGCTGTACACAAAGCAGCGCTGCACTTATGAATTTTAATATGCATTATACAGAGGCAAAATGAAGAACAAATACCACTTCAACTTTTCTAAAGACAGAAGTTCCCCTCAGACATGCATTCATAAAAACTCCTACCCCTAACTGAATCGCGATTTGTTTAGCATCTCAACCGATTTGAATGGTCACAAATTTGAATCGATTTTCAACCTGCTCGCGTTATCGTTACATCCCTAATAAGCTTATATAACCATTGGTATTTCATTAAAAAGAAGACTATGTTCTTGCTCTTTATGAGAAGTGGTTTTATTTAATTTGAACATAAAGACATGTTGTGTGTCACCGCAGTTAAATCGGTGTCTATCATGATAAAACCTTAATATCAAACCTATATAATGAGTTTGGAAATTTTAGAAAAATGCTTAATAAATGCACTGTAACTAAACCCATTAGATTTTAGCCGACTATATTTACTGTAGATTTAGTCGACTAAAACTAAAAACAATTCAGATGACTAAAATATGACTCAAACTCAATTGCGTTTTAGTCAAAAGACTGACTAAAACTAAATCCAAATTTGCTGTCAAAATTAACACTGCATGTGTCCCACACACAAAAAAAGCTAGTTGCAATTCCATTTGCTTGTAGCATAAAAATGGAAAAAGCTGTTATAAAGTGTTGGAGTTTCAGTCGACTAACACTTGTTTCTCTGTGATCTTCAGTGTATGCCATCAGAGAGGCAGCCACCTGTAACCTGATGAAGCTGGTAGAGAAGTTTGGAGCAGAGTGGGCACAGAACACCATTGTGCCTAAAGTGCTGGGCATGGCTAATGACCCCAACTACCTGCACAGGATGACTACCCTCTTTTGCATTAATGTGAGTCAGAGCTTATCAGCTTTAACAAACAGCTGCTGAGTCACAGAGGAATGTATGGCGTTGGTGCTGATTAGGCTTGCCGCGATTAGGTTAAGTCACTTGCCCACCGCGTCACCGGCCCCCGCCGTCGTTTAGATTTTTTTATAATAATAAAAATCATTTAGTTCAGTAAAAGAACAGACACTACAATTAAAAACTGAATTCGCAGCATCGTGCAAGCGTGGAAGACCTTCCGCATCCACAGATTAGAGTTTCTTTCCGCCAGTGAGGAGAGTGAGTCAAGCTGACTGACAAGAAGAGTGAGGTGAGGTGAGACAGACAAGACGATCGCGGATTATTTAGTTTCGAAACGAAATGCAAAACCGCCTGTTTGGCAATATTTTGGATTTTGAAAAGCCTGTTGACTTTTGCCGTTTATCTAAGGTGATTTTGGAAGTTTTCGTTTCTTATTTAATTGGTTCCACATTATTTGCTGATTTTTACTTTATTTAAACTGTGTCATTTTTTTTATTTATTTGACATCAAGGTGTATGCCGTGCCTCCAAGCTTCTTATTCGTTTTGCTAATAAACGTTCTATGTTTTTTATTTATTTGGTTATACATTATACATGTTTAGCCTATTTCCAGTTTTGTATACCTTTTTAAACTTTATGTAAGTTATTTTTTTATTTTATATTAGGCATAGCCTGTCCTATAGCATGGTGTATTTTAATTTTTTTTTGTTAATAAATGTTCTATGTTTTATATATAGGCTAAAATGAGTTTGACGTTGTATTTTGTTGCATTCAAGCAATTGACGCCAAACTGCCGCTAATTCGAAGTGAAAGTAAAATGCGCACGGCACTTTTAAGCTATTTAAAGCGAGGAAAAGAGGGGAAATTCAAACTAACTAAAAACTAACAATTGCTTTACGCAGAATTGCCGCTAATTGAAAGTGAAAGTAAAATGCGCACAACGCTTTTACAAGCTATTTGAAAGCGAAGGAAAGCGAGGAAAAGAGAAAACGCCCCCACAGTGATACCGGTATTACCGGTGTTATCACACGTCGATTAACCGGTGGGAAAATTTCCTCACCGTCACAACCCTAGTGCTGATGCATTAGGTGGAAAAGCGCCGTTTGATGTACATCTTGACCATAAAATATAGTAAAATCTGTCTCATTCTCTTTGTAGAATGGTGCATCATCCATGAAATATTTGAAATTATCTGTAGAACTTGTGGGGAAAAATTTATATCAAATTCATCTTTAACCCCTGCAGCAGCACTGATGTGTGTAACTGTCCATTTTAGGCTCTGTCTGAGGTGTGTGGACAGGAGATTACCACCAAACACATGCTTCCTGTAGTTTTCAAGATGTCCAATGACCAGGTAGCCAATGTACGCTTCAATGTGGCCAAGTCTCTTCAGAAGATTGGACCTGTGCTGGACAGCAAGTATGTGTTTATCCACAGTAACCAGTAGTTGTTTTATGTCCAAAATATATTTCACTCATTTGGCTCAATTATTTATTTATTTATTTATTTTTACAGCTGTCTGCAGACAGAGGTGAAGCCAGTGCTGGAGAAACTGGCATCAGATCAAGACATGGATGTGAAATATTTCGCCCAAGAGGCCATCAGTGGTGAGTTCTGCAACTGCTGCTCTTGAGTGTTGTGCAACTATTGACGCAAACCAGAAAGCTACTATCATTCTTAAATACAACCTGCATCAGTGCAAACTGATGACTCACCATTATGTAACAAAAACAAAAGACTTAAATATATTTCATTGAATAATATTAAAAAGAAAAACCGACAGTTCTGACTTTTCTTTTTGCTCTCTCCCCAAAGTTCTTTCCCTGGCCTAATGTACCTACTTGCTGAACGTAAGACCCATCTCTCAAGTTGACCTGCATTGTATTTATTGACGTCCAGGATCGTCCTCTGGACTGTTTATGGAGAAACAATGTGCTCTGTTCCCTTTCAGTGAGAAATGTTTTAGGGATACTTGGCTTCTCTCAGTGTTTTGTTCAGCTGTTAACCAAACACCATCTTGCTCTTCATTCTCTCCCGCTGAGCCCCTCTTGCTCTGTGTATCTTCACTTGCTAACCCTCAGCCTAGGGTCACATACTAGTTTTATTATCAGTGTAACAATGTATTGAAGCATCATAGGTTTAGAAAAATAGATGTTTTGAGGAATCAGATCTGATGGACTGAATCTCTTTTGCTCTTACTGCTGATTTTAAGAGTTGCCCCATGCATGCGCACAGCATGACAAAGGGGCGAATCACTACTGCACCTTTCATTTGATTACGGTGTTCCCATGCCCCGTCTTACACTGATCGTTGTTGAACCAAGACCCCATAAAGCACTAGCCGCATGGCCGTTCTTTAGTGGAGGGCTCTGATACTATTCCCCTATTCTCAAAGTGCTTATCTTCTTAAAGGGACCATGACAAATTTCCATCTGCTTCCTGCAACTGTTATAACAGGGGATGGGCATTCCTAAACAGCCCTTTTTATCTTCAGAAGGCAAGCTTCTTCATTCTTTGCCATTGACCGTGTTGCACATTTTCTCTTTTTGTTTTGTTTTTAACTTGTGTCCTTTATATGAATGCATCTGCATGCCTCTTGCACACAGGTTCCATAGACCATCAGTATATTGAGAAGCTCATGAATCAGAAGGCATCCTAAACTCCCTCCCTTAACACATTGCTTCTGCCTGTGATGTTGACTGTCCGATTCTTCTTCAGCTTCAGAGTGCAGTCAATATAGTAGTATCTTCTATGTTATGAGTGTCATTAGAATGTGCTTTGGGTTTTATTTGAATATGGTCACATTGCCCTTGATAGAAGGAAACTCAATAAAGAACGTTATATAACCCCATTTCACTGTGCGTGGACCTTCTGTAATCCATCAGGTCATATACAGTGAAACGCAATATAGCATCAGGATGTGTCTAAGCTGGGAGTGGATTGCAGCAAAGCGGTTTATTGAAGGAGGCATATCGTGAAAAATCAAATTTCCTTCATCTTTTGAAATGAGTTATTGCAGTAGGTTTTCATTGTACACTGAACTCTCAGAACTCAAAACTTCTCCTGTCCAGAAAAAACAGTGAGGTAATGGCAGGAGAGATCAAATAATGCATAAATTCCATAAAACACATGTATTTTTTTTCTGCAAGGATGCATTACATTCGAAAGTAACACTGAAGACATATTTCATATAAATGCTGTTGTTAGAAAAAATAACAGCAATAATAAATTGTCATGGTTTCCACAAAAATAATACGCAGCGCAAATGTTTTAAATAGAATGTTAAGTATTAAATCAGCATATTAGAAGGATTTTCAAATCCTGACCCGACCGATCCCACTCCCCTCTCTCTCCCACTTTTGCTTCCTGTCAGCTCTGATCTGACCTATCATAATAAAGGCAAAAATAATTCTTCAAAAATAATAATAAAAATGTTTTCTGGAGGCTCATGTGACACTGAAGACTGGAGAAATGACTACCATCAGCTTTCACATCACAGGAATAAGTGACATCTTATAAATATTAAGATAAGAGTTTTTTTTTAGTAGTAATATTTTACAATATGTTTATTACTGTATGTTGGATCAAATTAATGAAGCCTTGATAAGCATGAGAAACTTCTTTTAAAAAACAAAATCATATTGACCCCAAACCTTTAAGTAGTGTATGCAAATGTTCTGTGTTAATGTAATACATAGATGTTAGTTACATGTACACATATAGTTTTTAATGGCCATGTGAAAGTATATCTGTCATGTTAATGTTAAGGGAAATATTCCACCAACATTTAAAAATAATCTGAATCAAATTGTATTACTAATTTTAAATAACACTTGGGTCTGGTGGTGTATAAATCTAAAAGCAATAAAGCTGTTAAAATAATATTATTTTAATATTTATTATATCGTTAAATGTAATTTTTTTTCCCCTCTTTGTGATTGTACTGTCACCTTTTATTTACAAAGCTGTAAAAAAAAAAGAGCTAAATGATGCAAAAAGAAGTCTGTCAGCCTCATCCTTCTGAAAGATCCCAACTTTGAGAGAGTGCTTGGTTTATTTTTAACGTCACCTCATAATTGGTAGACTCAGTTTGGTAAATAAACTAAAGCCGGTCAGTCCCAAGTGATAAAATAATTAGATTTTCTTTCTCATTTAGAAAACTGCATTCAAATCAAGATCTAATCACTAAAGTTTTTTTTAAAGTTTCTAAGTCCTGGTAGCTTTTAAAACGGCTACACAATTGGCATGCAAGGTCTAACAACCTGTGAGAGCTGACATGGCTTTGAGCATTTGTTCTGACAAGGCTGTTTTCTCTGGAGTCTGAAATGTGGAGCTGCTGCTGTCGTGCCTGCTGATGAACAGTTTACAGCTGGAACATCACGACTCACCTTTTGAGTGTTAGTGCCATTCTGCCCAGATTATTCATCAGGAAAGCTTTATACCAACACTCCTGTTCATTCAGCAGCTATGTATAAAGTTACATTTCACACACTGTGGCAGTTCCAGGGTTTACATGATTTTTGCTACATTTCTACTGTTTGTATTTGGATCTACACCAGTGACAAATTGCCTGCATCATATGGCTAATTTACGGCTTTTTCATTCAAGATTCAGTAAGCTCCGTTTAAAGGGATAGTTCACCCAAAAATTTATATTCTGTCCTTATTTACTCACCATGTTGTTCCAAACCTGTATGAGTTTCTTTCTTCCACTAATGAATCAAAGAGAACAAAATGGTCATTTCCTGATAAACTGGCACTTAATATCACTAAGAAAAGTAGAAGTCATAATTATCGTATAAAATAAATTGCTTGCACGAGCAGACAAAACAACAAATGCGGTCATTGCTTTCGGAAGTGGATGCCTGCTTTGGGAATGCTGCCATGTAAGAAAGTAATTATACAGAAATACTTTGATGTCAGACTTTGCTTGGGCATTTAAGCATGATCATAACATTTCAAATGCTGTGCAATGAGATCAGTCCGCTGTTTAGTCAGGTTTTGCCGTCCCATAGCGCAAAGTCATTACTTTTTTTGATGCGCATGGAGGAATTTATTTGCAAAATGCCTTTCCATCTCCCATTATTCGCTTTAACCCCTTTTCACACAAGTCAAAAACAACCTCACGCGAGTGTAAAAACAATTTTGTGAATTAACTTTTTTTCCCCCCCTTTTTTTGAAATTTAGTGTTTCCATCACTGATTTCTGATGCGATACTTCAAAATGCGCATAAAAACAGTGCTACCATAAACTTTTGCGGTTATCATCGTCTTCAAAATATCTTATTTTTTGTTCAACAGAAGAAAGAAACTCGTAGAGGTTTGGAACAGCTTGAAGGTGATAAAGTGATGACAGAATTTTTATTTCAATTTATACTAAATTCTCAAATCGACCAAAAATGCATGGATAACACCATAAAGTTATTAAAAATGGTATGTAATCAGTTAATTTACATTTTTTAATGCCATAAGAGCTTCGAACAATTCGAACACTGATCCAGTTGTATCCAAATTCCTGTAATGACCATGTAACAAAATGAGGGGGAGTAAATTATAGAATTTTCATTGCTGGGTGAATTATGCCTTAAAGGGATAGTTCCCCCAAAAATGAAAATTTGATGTTTATCTGCTTACCCCCAGGGCATCCAAGATGTAGGTGACTTTGTTTCTTCTGTAGAACACATTTGATGATTTTTAACTCTAGCTGTTGCAGTCTGTCAGTCGTATAATGTAAGTGGATTGGAATCACGGCTTTGAGAGTAATAAAACATACACAAACCAAACCAAATTAAACCCTGCAGCTCGTGACGATACATTGATGTGAAAAGACACAAAGTGATCGGTCTGTGCAAGAAACTGAACAGTATTTATATAGTTTTTTACCTCTGATTTTCACCGCAATGTCTGAACTGTCCTGAGCGCATTCGCGTCTTTTTCTTCTTCTTGCTTTATGGCGGATCGCAGACTTATAAGTGCATTACCGCCACCTATCTCAAATGGACCATTGACACTCCTAATTGAGATTGTTGATAGTGTCAATGGTCCATTTGAGAGATCGGTGGCGGTAATGCACTTATAAGTCATTACTACCACATTCAAAGCCCAGAAAGGAAATATTCCATGCGACATCAGTGGTTCACTATTCTTCCGTGGCTCATGTGTATGTTGCTGCTGACACAGGAGCCGGCGTTCTGACGTAGAACCTGGATGTGCTGCAGTTTGTTTGCAAGCAGAGGAGTGCACATGCATGTCATGAACGCGAGTCAAAGTCTGACGCGGAAAAGAAGAAATTGTTGAATAAAGTCGTTATTTTTGTTTTCTTAGCACAGAAAATATTCCTCATTAGCTTCATAAATTATGGTTGAACCACTGATGTCACATGAACTATTTTAACGATGTCTTTACTACCTTTCTGGGTCTTGAATGTGGTAGTTCCATTGATGTCTATGCAGGGTCAGAAAGCTTTTGGATTTCATCAAAATATCTTAATTTGTGTTCCGAAGATAAACGAAGGTCTTACGGGTTTGGAACGACATGACGGTGAGTAATTAATGACAATTTTCATTTTTTGGTGATCTATCCCTTTAAAACATACAGTATTTGTCACAAAATTCTTTTAACTAATGAAAGGCCATCATCTTTCTCAGTGTATAGTCAGAACTGACATAATGTGATGCGAGACATTTATGAACAAAATGTCACAAACATTTTCACTCAAGGAACGTGACTTTTATTCCTCCTTGTGCAAGGAACTCAGCATTTTCAACTGAATATAACAAAATTCATATTGTGATTACATATTGGGAAACATTTTAGCACTGAAAAACGACTAGAACAAAACGGTTCACTTTTCAATGTCGGTATTAATATCAACAATAGTCAAGAAGGATCTGACTACAAACTCTAAATAGTCACAAAAAGATCTTTTTTCTTCAAAGGCATAAAATGACAACACTCGACTATCGACACCCATTTTAAACATCAGAACTATTACTCTAGATATTGCTATACTTTGAATGGCATATACTGTAGGACCATGACAGCTATCTCATGTAGCTGGATGGTTCCAGAACAATCCACATAGTGGACTTCAAAATAGAACCTAAAGACTTTGGTTCAAGGTATCTGTCAAAAGAGGGTGCTTCACACTGCATTTTCAGACAGGAAGTTGTACATAAGGAATTGAATCTAAAAACAGACATTCTTCAAAAAGGAATAAGAAGAATTGAAAGGCACAACACTTAAGGTTCTAAAAAAATCTGCTGGACTTCGGTTTGAGTAATAGTGCACGCTGTGTGAGATCATTGTTAATTCTGATTGGTTTAAACCATGTAAGTCTGAATGTTTACAGTGGCTCTAAAAGCAAACGTAATGTCAGAAAAACCACGTACTGTAACCTTGTTCTTTTCTACTTCTCCATTTCACTCTGATAAGCCTAAAGTAGATAGTGTGATTTTAAAGTCAACATGAACTCAAAAGGAACCCTATTTACTTTAACGCACGTTGTTTGTTCTTACTGTGCATAACCATTGGTGTATATTATTTCACAGATGATTTTTGTAATCTTTCACCATTGCTCCACCCGAAACAACTTTAGTTTGTCTGCTGACATCTAGGTCGTGCCTGTTAATGTTTACTAATAGTCAAACAGCAATGTGGTAACACCTTACAATAGTGCTGCAGGAATGAGTCCTAAAACCCAGACTCGTCATCACAAAGTCAATGCCTGAAATAAGTTCTGTGATTCACCCAAGCTTATTATTCATTAAAACCAAGTAATACACTACCTATATATTTTTTTAAAGCTTTTACATGTCTTGGAAAAAGGTGGTTGCTAACAAGTGGCTAAATGGGACTACAGAGGTGGTTGGGGCATTAAACATGACATTGAAACACAAAAAAAAACATCTTTTACAGCCTTTTGTTTATAATTGATCAAACTATCCCAACTCAAATTTTCCAACTTTATTTTAGAATTTAAATAAAGGTCGTAAGAAGTTTAATGGTTGTGACACTGAAGTCGAGTGACTGCTTCTAGTGATTGTATTCGGTCTTCAAAATTCACGAACGTTATGTTCATTGTCTCGAACAAAACGTGCAAGAATTATAAACTTTTACAGGTCATAGAGCTTATTTTACACTATAATCCAAAATGAAATGGGAAAATATTATTGGCTTTTGTCGAGGGAACCAGGGTGATGCCAATGCTGCATTTACACCATGTCGTACGGTAATTATTAGATGATAACTTGTGCCGGAACTGTTCCTGTCTTGAATTATACATTTCTATGGCAACACTATTAATGCCACAATGAATCTGTGTAATTTGAGTAATCAATAGAAGAAGAAACAATACATCAAATAACAGTCCTTATGCAAATGCATTAAATTGCCTTAAATGAATGAACTTTATTTAGTGGGACATTAGATGCATTCAGCCGTGCTGGCCACATTAAACTATTGTATGTCTTTTATTTTTTAGATTATCCTGGCACTATCAAGACATTAACAATAGTCAAGTACTGGAATTATTATTAATTATATGAATTACTTAAATATTATTACGTCACTACAATTTGCAGCTGAATTTGCTGTCATTTTAAGAAAATTGCAAAACAATTTGTAATTACGAATTCTAAGAGGACGTGACCGTCCTCAAGTCAGAACGTTTACAAGTCAGAATCTCGTAATTACGTTAATCCTGACATGGTGTGAATGAACCATAATGTCTGGGTTGGCTTGCAAAAGCAAAATTACATCATATCTGCAGCACTTAAATTAGTGTTTAGTTAATACAATAGGTATTGTGAACTAACAAATCAATGGTAATAAGTTACAGCATTTATTAATATACTATTGTTTATTTTGTTTTAATTTACTAATGCTAATTATTGTGAATATATAAATATAAAGAAGTTAAAAAGTATTATATGCATACATTAAAATCAATGTTGATTGATAAATGCTGTAAATTATTGTTTGTTCATAGTTGTTTATTTTCTGGGCAGTTTGATACCTAATTATTGTAAAGTGTTGGCAATGTTTTAAACTTAGGTCTGACTCTATATTTTGTTCTTGTCTTTCATTCAGAGGTTCATTACTCAGGAAAATAGACTCAATGCTGTTTCATGTTGACTTTAACATTATTTCTTTTTTTTATCCCTTAGATAAGTACTAATATTTACACATTTCTCTGTTGATTATATCTATTATTTAAAATCAGACAATACTAATAAGGAAAACTTGAGTAGCTACTGATCATTTAAGGATGAAACAAACTAATAAAAACACTCAAACTCATAGAACTCTAGAGTATTATATAGGAAAAGGAATATTGCTTTAATACTGATTCTTAAACTCTATGGTTGCTGCACTACATTTAATCTGTGCTTACCAGAAAAAACAAACAAAAAAACATTTCAGGACACTAGCGTATCTCACAAACGAAGTTCTGTAATGGTCTACCACAGTTCTGTAGGTTTATAAGATGTGACACAAACCATGGCGTCTTGTTCGTCCCTGAGGGCGTTTTTCGCCACATCTTATGCCTGAGAGCCAGCCTCAGAGTGCTTTATTTCACATTTAGTTTACGAGTACACAGCCCTGTGGGGCCTCTACGGTCTCCATCATCTCACAGTCTAGGAAGGTGGCTTCAGGTGCAGGTTGTGCCGAAGGGCTTTCTGCTTTGCGTGGTGGGAGAGGTGGCGGGGCAGGACTCCACGCGTACAGAGGCTCTGTAGGGAGGGATGGGGTGTAGTTTGTGCAGTTGTCTGGTGGTGGAGGCCAGTCTGGGAAACGGGCAGGCTTGGGGACGTATGTCAGGGATGAAGTGCCAGGCTCCAGAAAAGGAGTTAGGGTCCATGTGAAGGGAGGGCTGGATAAGGGAACGCTGCTGTTCTGGGGGTCTCTGCTGTCCTGGGGAGGGCGGTAAGCATCCTCAGCCAGCTGCATCTGGTGGAAGTAAGCCTGTACCTGAGACTGCTTCTGGAGATAGAGCCTCTTCTGCTGCAGTCTGCGTAGAGAATTACAATTGAACAAGACGTTTCAAAATAACTAAAACTTAAGGACAACTTCGGGAAATCAGTGCATTATGAAGGCAGTTGTTCCTGACCGGTGCTCCTGGAGTTGTTGCTCTAAAGTGCGCGGTGCAGCCTCTTTACAAAACATCTGTCCACTTCCAAGACCACTTGCCAACTGACTGGCCCTCTGGAAAAAAAGTCATAATAAAAAAAAAGTATCAGTTCAGTCATGAAGCTATAGATTGCTCAGTCCTTTACATGCTAACAATCACATTATTTACTACATGACACAAGTTGATTGGCCTCTGCTGATTCTGCAGCCAATAGTAAGCTAGTCCTGCAGCACGCTATCAGAGTTCCTCTGAAACCCTCCACCTCCCCCAGCTCCACCTGTCTAGATCTGCTATGGGATTTATGTTTGCCTATTCATGTAGCAGCATATCTTACTTTCCCTCAGCATCATGTCTGTGTATCTATTGGCAACAGCAAGTCCATATTTGCTCTGCAGCAGCAGGAGGCATAGCAGATCTAGTTCACCAGTTGTCAAAATTTTCTTTTTTTAATGTTTTATGAAGATAACTGCCAACGGCTCAGATTTCCAGAACTAAACCAGCATAAACTAAACTGGACTAGCACATAAAGTCGCGCTGGTTTTAGATCAGATTTTCAGTAGGGATTAGAGATTAATATTAGGGCTGTAGCTATCGATTATTTTAGTAATAAAGTATTCTACAGATTATTCCACCGATTAATCGATTAATCGAGTAATCGGATAAGAAGTAATTTTTCTTTATTAAAGAGCAATACTAAATATGCAAGAGATAATAAGATAGATCTCTTAAAATAAACAACTAATTTGTTTTCTTTTTAGAAAAATTTAAATTTTTATTGCTGAAATTGCATACATTAATAACCGTGAAAACTAAACCCATTTAATGCATTTAATTGCCAAATACATTAAAAATGCAAATACAAATATATCAATAAAAAAAAAAAATACAAAAATACAAAAATCAATTTCACATTACTTTAAAAAAGGTAAACAGTACAAACTAAAACTAAGGCATAAATCAAAATAATAGAAATAAAAATAATAATAATACCTAAAAATTGCATTTATGTCGTGCAACTTAACTTTTAAGTTTCAGCCTAACTAAAGCTCAAGCATGACTTAAGCCTTTACTGTCTTTTTGGAAGGTTTTGTGGCTTTTGTGAGAGGCAAGAATTAGTGGAGAGTAAGGTAACTTGGAACAAGAACAAGAGACCATACACAATTTTAAAACACATTTTTCTGTAACATGAAATTAGAGTTATTTGGAGAACAAACCCTCTAAAATGTCTCTCTACGTACTGTGTGTGTGTGTGTGTGTGTGTTGTTGTGTAAAAACTTGTTTTGATTATACATTCATATTTTGTGTGAGGGGGGTCCAGTTCACAGCCGTGATAGAAATTATCGGTCACATAAGTTTACGTTTTTCCAATAGATTTTTTCCTTTTATGGACATTTTTACCTTTTATAAAGCCTTTTTTTCTAAAAGTGTGCATCATCTTGTGAGTCAAATTCTTACATTTAATCAGGCAATTAGAATAATAAGACATTTGACGGCTGTTACCAAATAAATGATATCAGTATCAAAATTCATCTTTGCAATGCAGAGGAAACACAGAAGCGCATGGCATGTGAATTCCCACACAAGAGGGAAATCAGCTCAGAGGGACATGAATGCATTTAACCTGCAGGTACAAATGCATAAATAATGTTTTGTTTTTAACATAAAACATTGAATACTGATGTTTAAAATTATTTTTAAAACGAAAAGATACTTTAAATGTAAAATTAAAACCGCCAGTAGGTGGCAGATTTAACGATTGAACCGAATCATTTTAAACGGTTGATTCATTCAGGAACGAAACGCCGTCATGTTGCTCAGAGATGCAAAACAGCACTGTGGCTGTGTTTGACTTTTTTTTTTTTTTGCAAAATAAAGCAAAAACAGGCAATATAGTGTCCAAAATGTAAGTCTCATAATATTACCTTGTTTATTGAACTGTTGAATAAAATCACATTTGTAATAATGCTGATTTTAGAGGTGAAAACTGACACTCTTTCTTTCTGTGGTGTTTTTATGCACAATGGCGCTTAGTCTTTCCACAAAACATACAAACTTAGGGACCTCAAAACTAGCCACCATATTGATTTACGATTCTGAGAAGGGGTATATGATTATTGGCTAAAGAATTATTTTGTGTATTTGGTGTAGTTAAATGTGTTTATGTGGTTTAAGGTTTCAAAAAACACATTATTTTCCACAACTGTACATTATTGTTTCTCCTCTATGCCCGCCTTTCTGAAAAGCCTAGCACGGTTCTGAAAGCGAGGTCGTGTGCTGTGATTGAGCCAAGCTATCCAGAGCGTTATGATGGCCGGACGACCTCAAGCGTGAGAAGGAAATGTTCGCCTATACCCCAGATTGTGTGCCCGTCAGGCCGGAGCGACGATTTCAAAAAACATGAAAACCCATTAATAAAAGAGGCTTCATCCAGTGGGGTCTTTGTACGCGGGGCGTTGCATCGTGCCGCGTAAACGTAAAACAATGTCTGCATTTGTGATCGAAAAAATGACAAACAACAAGCCCTACTCCACAATGCCCAACAAACTCGCTTTAAATATAAAAAATAAAAAATATAAAAACTCTTTAACTATAAAAAACTTGCTTACAGGCGGTGAGTCAGAACAGCCGGCATTGTAGACTACTCTACCAGGATCAGTAAACAGTACTCCATAAAATGTGCTGCACACAAACTAATATTTGGGTTGAACTGTTCTGGAACAGGTGTTGTAAATACATACTTAACCACTGATTTCTAGTCGTGTCCATTGTTGGAAGGCCAAACAAAGCAGTTTCACTTTCACAACAAAACACACAACGCCTTCACAACATGGCGGCGGCAACAACAATACTACAGCGAGAATAAAAGTTACGTCTTCTTTCTTTGCGTGAACATTTGGGCGGCGTTATGCAAATCTTCCCACATCGTGACGTAGGTATGTGGGGGCGTGTTAGAACGAGCCGTTTTAGGGAGGTGTGGCTGACTCTTAACTTTTATAAAGAAGATCTCTTTGGATTTGAGACTTTAGTCTTTGCAACTTTACAGATCTTCTTTATGCACCAAGAGCTTGTTACACTCCAAAGAGAAAGGAAAAATTGAAATCGCATCATATAACCCCTTTAAATATGTCCAGTGCTTTTTTTACAGTCTGTGGTCCAGCGTTTATCGGGTTTTGCGTCAGTAATAATGGTCCGTGGGGAAACACGGTGTTCCGTGTGTAGTTACAGTAAATTGACTACACGAAGCCTCGATGCAAATAATTTGCCTCGATGATTTTTTCTATTCGAGTTACTCGAGGTATTTGAGGAATCGTTTCAGCCCTAATTAATATGTTATGTTGGAATAAATACTATTTTTAAATACTGTTTTGTGATATTTGGGTCAATGACACTTATTATTATTATTTAGTTTGGTCTGGTTCTGTTTTTACTGTCAATTTCAATAATATATTAGAAATGTAATTAATACATGCAATGACTTGAGTACTCATCTTCTATGATGGGGATGTCTTAGTTTCTGAATTAAAATTGAGGTGCATAAAGCCAATAATGTAAGGGTGATACAACTGTGCTGATTATCATAATTACATTTTTTAAAAGTCGTTGTAGAAGTAGTTTGGCAATCTTATACTATTATTTCTTAGAAAAACAATATTTTAACAAAACTCACAGCTTATTAATATTTGAAAAATGGTTGTCCTCATAATTAAAGTTATGTGATTTAACCAACAGGCAAAATAAATAAAAAAAATAAAATAAAAATGTAATTTGGCTGTAAAATGTCATGTGGTGTGACTCCCCAAAAACAACAACAGAAAAAAAAGGTAAAATACCCTTTATCTTGAAAAATCTATTTAAAACAATAACTTTATACATATACGTGTGATCGCATATATTTATGTTATATGGAAAATATTACGTTTTACTTGATGGTTACACCAAGTAAACTTGAAAATGGTATAAAAGTTTTTTAAAACCATAAAAAAAACAACATGAACACACGGTACATTTAAACATTTTTGGCATATGTGATTTAAACCAGATTTGTAGAATTTTTAAATTTTCTTTATTGTGTTCAATCTTGTATGTAATTAAGTATACCTGTAGTCGCTGAGCGAGGTACTGTGTCTCCAAACTTTGTCTCCTGGATAGCAGATAAGGGTGCATTTTACCAGTGAATGTTGACGTATCTTTTCCACTTAGACATTGGCGTCCTTCTCCCTAAAATTTTGAATTGTTTCATACCAGCATAAATCACAGAGAACTGCCATATTCTAAGTCTAACAATAAAAAGTTAAGACAAAAACACTCTTTTCAGTATTCTGCTACCTATTTTATTTCACATCCAAAGGCAACATACCCATGCATAAAATGTAAAAATAGAAAACAGAGAACAGCACAAATAGCTATCTGACCTGGTGGCTGAATGGGTGGTGAAGCTCTAGGAGCTCATGGGGACTGGTGGGTTTATCGCCTCCTCCACCATCTCCTAACACTATCTGGGCTTTGTTCAGCTCCAGGAAACCCTTGGTTCTGGCCAGGTTCTGGAGGTGCTGCCTGAATGCCACTAAACCTGTTGGGTTCAATAAATGCAACAGACTTTAGAGTCAGATGAACTGGTGGAGATATTTCTGTGACTGCTGCAGGGGTGGTCTGACTCATAGTCTTGACTACTGCTATAATTAGTACAGGAGTGAATCACTGCGATTATTTACAGCTTTGAAAAGTAGTCATTATTCATAGAAGGTCAGATATCATTCAGAATGAGGGTTATTTTATCTGCTAACAATAAATCTTCCAAAACACTGATTATGACATGCAAATACATGCCTGCAAGTGACTAAAACAGTGGTCACGCTAGGTTTTGTGCTCCATTCACATACATGGGAGAATGGATACGGTAGCAGATTTTGTCTTTTGTAGCACATTATACTATAGGGCTGTTGAATGCTTGAATCTGATTGGTTGATGAACGTTCTAAGGTGTGCAATTATTTTTAAGGTAACATGCGACTAAATTAGTACCAGGCAGGTCATACTGCATGTCCGTATGGCTTCAGCAAATTATTTCAGTTATATTAAAGTTCCTTTCAGCCTACAACAGCAAAAGAACCAAAACCCACAAGGACACTGATGAAGCAAATGAATATAGCAAATAATATGCTAAAAATGACTAATTATTTCCATGTTTTTGCCACAAAATACTATTTTATTATGTACGGAAAGCACATACTCCCACTTTCTCTCCCTTACAAACGCACATACAAACTGTACAGACAAATAACTCACAAAAAAACATGTTTTTAGCGCTGCTCTGGCGATTTTATTAGTAAAACATTGACGTATCTCACTAGAGAGGTAATAACGGCACTGTTGTTGAAGCAGATAAACTTATAGCTTTTAGTAGAGATGAGCTGCATAAGTAGTTAGTTCTACACACAAGAGCGTTTTAAGGACAAAAATCTGACGAGCATCTGAGCAACGTTATGTGTGGTAACGATAGTACAAGCAGAACAATTGACTCCAGTCCATTTAATAATTAGAAAATAATACACACCTAATACATTTCTATAGTGAAAAGACATTTGACTAATACATGGTCTGCATTTAACAGAATACCCTCCGTGTAATAACTGTATGTCACGTTTTGCCAAAGAAATTGGTACAAAAAAAGGTTCACTAAAAATGTACAATTACACATTGAACTAAATATGATTTTTTAAAGAATAAATACTTAAACAGTATTTTCATATTAACCATACTACAATATGTTTCTTTACTTAAAAAAAAGTATAATTTAGAATACTTAAAAAAAAAAAAGAGTACTTATGGAAATAATATACTTTAAAAGGATATACTTTAGTGCAAACTAAATGTAATGTTTTTGGACATTAAACTACACGTTAACTGCAATTTAATTAAATATGAATTATAGTTAAAATTTTATATGAAATGCAATAAGTTAAACTTAAGAGTGTTTTTTTTTTTACTTTTGAAGTTTTTTTTAATGCATTTATATAGCGCTTTATTGTGTATTGTTGTACACCCAAATCGCTTTACAATCATGAGGGGGTCTCTCCTCAACCACCACCAGTGTGCAGCATCCATCTGGATAATGCGACGGCAGCCACAGGACAAAAGTAGGACTTAAAATATATTTAAATATAATTTCATAATTACTTCTATTGTCTTTATATGGTTAAAGTGTGCTGTTGAATGTACTGATGAGACGGTAAAAATTGTCATGTATTTAAACTAGGGCTGTCAATTTACCCCGTTAATTTGTTCCAAGTTGTTCAAACCTGTATGAGTTTCTTTTCTCTGTTGGACACAAAAGAAGATATTGATATTGGTAACCAAACATTTGACGGTAGCCATTGGCTTCCAGAGTATTTTTTCCATACTATGGAAGTCCATGGCTACTGTTTAGTTAACAGCATTCTTTAAAATATCTTCTTTTGTGCTCAACAAGAACAATGTGAGGGTGAGTTCAAAGTAATTTTGAATGCAGAAATGTAGTGTGCCCACCCCGCAGGGCCGGTTCTAAACATTAGGAGGCCCTAGGCAACAATTCATGTTGGAGGCCCCCACCCCCAATAAAAAGCACTTGAAACAAATATGATCCTAACCTTTTTGTTTAGACAGCATTTAATTTTAAATTTAGCATATTTTTACTTGTACAGTACAAACGTTGGGAAACATTACTATTTTTAAGTTTTTGAATAAAGTCTCTTATGTCCTCCAAGCCTGGATTTATTTGATCAAAAATACAGAAAAAAAGAATAATATTGTGAATATTATTACATTGAAAATAAGGTTTTTATTTTACTATACTTTAAAAATAGATTTCTGGATCAAAGCTGAATGGTAATCAGCATTAATCCAGTCTTCAGTGTCAAAGACCTAAATGAATCATTTTACATATGTGATTCTTATCAATGTTAGAAACAGTGTGAATGTTTATTTTATAATGTGATACTTTTTTTCAGGATTTGGTGCTTATAAGAAGTGTTTAAAAATAATAAATATAGCTTTTATACTTTTAAAAAAATATCTTTTATAACCATATGGTCTTTACTATCAAGTTTGGTTATGTAAACACTCCGTGAGGAATATTAATATTAAAAATAGTAATGGGTCCAAACTTTTGACTGGCAATGTATGTACATATTAATCAAACTTTATCTAAAGTAATCTCTTTTTTGTTTGACGAAGATGTTATTGTTGTTGGGTATGGGCAGGATTTCCCCCTCCAATTTAATCAATATTCACTACAGATATTGTCATATTATTAATATCAATAATATATGATATTATGTATTGCATTGTTACCTTCAATATGATATATATATATATATATATATACACACACACACACACACACACACAACAAGTTGAAGAGAAAGACTATTAAGCAGAAAAAATGTATTTTCTAGGTCGTTGGAAACTGAAATTATAAGTGGTATGTTAGAGCAGTAAGTACAATCAGGATCGTTTATTTGAAACATTAAAAAAAAAGTTCTGGTGTATTTGCTTTTTAACTTTGAATACAAACTTATCTGCTTTTACTTTTGTAGCTATTTTGCTAGTCAGCTCCCGACGCGATGTCATTCACTGTACGCGGTGCTCACGCTTTTTTAAACTCGTTATAAAACGGTGAATGATCTTTCCAGAAGGCTGATCGACAGAACAAGTTCATATTTAGAATAAATTGCAATCACTCTAAAATAGATGACGACCACTCGCACACCTGCATTAGGAGCTGTACTTCTTTGCGTGCCTATTTAGCCGTTTGCATCGCATAGTTCACAGCACCTGAAAGATGGTCGTTACGCAAACATTCAGAAGGCAGGACCCGCTTTGAAACTGCAACATTAATTGGTTTAATTGCAGATGAGTGACAATTCAACTATATCCAATGAATAGAGGCTAGAATTTGCTGCCCGTCTTGACTGGTGGATTAGCATATAGGGGATGCTATGGATATGGAGGACCCTCCTCAAAGCCCGAGGCCCTAGGCAATCGCCTGCTCTGCCTATAGCTAGCTGCCACCCCGACACAAAGTGTGAGAGAAAAGTGATTGATGAAAAACAAAAATAACAAATGATGTGTACAAGAAAACTCAAATCATCCTGACCTTGAGTGAGAGACGTGTCTGAAGCCCTTCGCCCCTCTCTGAAACTGACTAGTGAGTGATTATGAGCACTCTGCCCCTCCGTGTTGAGGCTGGGCTCAGGGGGCTTCATGCCCAGGAAGACTGGAGCTGTGGGGCTGGCAGGTGTAGTGCTTAATACATCCTTTAGAGCTGGATTCTCTTCAGGCAAACTGAAATCACTTTGAGTTGAACCCATGCTGTACTCTGAGTCCATGCTGCCGAGGGATGGGTTCAGACCTGCAGAGAGGAGCTTTTGTTGAACTGAAGTTCACTCAAGAATATGGATGTAACCGTATTTACTCGGTGTCCAAAAACTAACACCAAAACTCAAATGGAAGTTAAAACTGAGTTGGGTGAATACATAAATCTTACTAACCGAGAACTTTCAGAACTGCAACATTATGCATGGTTTACCTTACAATGTAAAACATTAATCCAAGCCTTGCTGAACACATTCTAGTCCAGACATAAACATAAACAAAATTCTCTGAATATGCACTGACTGCACTGGTTTTTAATCAATGTATGAATTAAGCTTTTATATCTTTTTCTTTCTTTTTCATTTTTATGTCTTTTGGATATTTTAGCAATGCACTTTTGTCTGATTTTATTCTCTTTATTATGTTAAGCACTTTGAATTCCCATTATTAAGGAAATGTGCTTTATAAATGAACTTGACAAAATCATAAGTCACAAACCGTCTACTAAAAAAAAGCTGGCTGTTAATGTCAGTGGGAAAAATTACTGTAAGCAGTTTAGCTAGGATGCCAAGTTGTGAAATATTCCTCACAAAAAATATAAATACAGATGATCATGTGTTTGAATCCATTTATACTGCATATTGTTTTTATTTTAAACAGAAATGGAAATTTAATAGATTAAAATTTGTATTTGAATGTTCTATTTCAAACAAATGCTGTTATTCTGAACCTTCTATTTATCAGAGAATCCAAAGAATACAGTTTTTGCACAAAAAAAATATACAGCGCAATTGTTTTAACTGATAACAATAAGAAATGTTTCTTGAGCAGCAAATCAGCATATTACAATGCAATTTTTTGCAACTTTGCAATCAATGATAATGCCATATTTTAATATATAATAAAATAGAAAAGTTATTTTGAATTGAATTAATTTGACAGTATTTACTGTATTTTTAACTCATTTTTGATTCTGTATATTGATCAAATAAATGCAGTCTTGGTGAGCATAACAGACTTTCAAAGAAATTAAAAAATCTTACAGACCTCAAACTTTAAATGGTAATATATCATTAAGACATTATATATTAATATTGAAGCCTCTTCATACTATAATGGCCCTGCCGTCATCACAAACATGAAATGCATGTACTAAACCGGTAAATTGGCAGCATCGCAGGTTTGTTGGGACCTCAACAGTGTATGCCTGCGCTGACTGAACGATCTTTATTAAAGGCGGCAAGGGCACAGCAGCTCTTCCTCTTCCTCAATGCCTCATCAATGTACGTCTTCCCATAATGTTGCTAGGCAGCGAGCCACTGACTTTGCGGACAACGACTGGAGGAAGCGGGTCCAGTAAGCAGCCATCCACCTGAGATATAAATACACACACACCGTTTGCAAAACTATTTTGGGCTGAAACAGCTCAGCAGTTGTTGGGACATTTTCACTTTGCTGTTTCCAGAACTGACAAGGGAAATCAAAGCCGAAACTCAATGGATTTAACTACTAGTTATTCCCAAAGAGGCAAAAGATGCTTTGAAATGTGTAATAATTTGTATATTATAACGTATAATATATATATATATATATATATCATATATATATATATAATAGTAAAGATTCTTCATTAATAACAATTTAAGGTTGACATGAAATGCAAGTTATAAATCTTATTGTGAACTTGTCTAACTCAGTCTGATATAATCACATCACTATTCACATGTCGCAGCTGATAGGTTTCTTTTCACATCAGCAGCCAATGAGCTTGCTGGTCAATGTTCAAATACTTGGCTAGTGCTTGCTGTAGCAGCTGCAGCGCGCTTCAGAAACCCTCCACCTTCTCCAGCTCCACTGTATAGATCTGCTATGAGGTGATTCATGTAAGCTATATGGGGTTTATTTCATATGATGTTATTTCATGTTTTTATGTGTAGCAGCAGTATTTCCTACTAGCTCACAGCAGCATGTCTGTAGA
Source organism: Sinocyclocheilus anophthalmus (assembly GCA_018155175.1). Classification (NCBI taxonomy): domain Eukaryota; kingdom Metazoa; phylum Chordata; class Actinopteri; order Cypriniformes; family Cyprinidae; genus Sinocyclocheilus; species Sinocyclocheilus anophthalmus. Next base: position 150,474 of record JADLZN010011766.1, read on the forward strand.
GGTATTGACAGTAGCAAGTCTCGGTACTCAGCAGCAGCATAGCACATCTGTTTTGCCAAGACCAAACACATTAACATTGCCATGTATACTACCATGCTAAACTCCCAGAGAGTGATCATGACAGAAACACAATATATTTGTAGAGCAAATATATATCAGTAATTCTATTCTACCTTCTCTTTTGTTCATATAAGATTGATAATCTTTTCTGTTACATTCTAATACAATAAAAGTGTTTCATTGGCATGAAGAACCATTAACATCCATGGAAACTTTCCAGTGCACAAAATAATCTTTTAGATTACTTGTTCTTAAATGTACTGTACAGTACAGTACAAGAAAAAAAACATGCTTCTTTTAAGAACTGTTCTCTAAAAGGTTGTTTTGGGAACCAAAATGGTTTTTCCCCCCCCAAAGGCATCACTGCAAAAACACCCTTTTTGTAACCTTTGTTTTTAAGAGTGTAGACAATGTCATCAGTTTCATTTATGAGAAATTATGTAATGTTGCTCTGATAAATGTCCACAGGCAACCAGCAGCTTTCCTGAATTACAATAAGCCAGCTGATATAAGTTTGTGAGAGTCTGACCTCAACGTGTTTGAAGAGATCCCTAGATTGCCATCTGTTCAGCTCCACAGGCGCTGAGGCTAAATGAATGACTTATCACGCGTCTCTTTCTTCATAAACAAACATTTACGTCTATTCATTTGGCAGACAGTTTAACAACAACTCACAGTCCATTTAAGGACTACTTTTATAAGTGTGTTTGTTCCCTTGGTATTAAGCTCTTGACCTTGGTATTGCAAGCACCAACTGAACAGAAAAAAGACCTGTTGGAGGGCAAATTGGTATGTATACAGCAGAGTCCCCACAGGATGAGTCAATGCTGCACGTCAACTAAAGAACAGTAGCTATGGAGATTGCCTTGCGACAGCCAAGGTAACAAATGTTGTAGTCACGCTTTTCACAAGTGGAGAGAACACCCAGCACTGATCACATGGGTGACCCATCACTGGCACATCAGGGGCATTTACAAACAGAGCCGTGCTGTTGTGCAACAGCAAGCAGAAAACTTGACATGCTGGTGTTACTGTAACAACAGGCTGCAAATAACAGGACGTGCAAATGAAATGCAGGTTATGTTTCCCTATGATCAACAAGGGTGAGCAGCATGATCAATCTTTTATATCATGGTATGTGTATATGGCATAATAGTTAATTTAGCTGAAAATTTGTTGAAAAATAGTTTATATTTTGATAAAAATTAATAAAAATATTTTGGACAATGCAGTGAATATATTTTAAAGACAAGCACTTTGTCTTATTTAATTAGAATAGTTTATATCTTAATCATAATAACAATAGTTAGATAATAGTAATATTTCAGACAATGCAGTGAAAATTTGTTTTTAAAAGACGTGCTTCATCTCTGATTAAAAATGGTTTATAATAGTAGTTTATATTATTATTACTATTATTAATAGCTTATATATTGAATATATATGGAAATGACTACACAATATGAAATCATCATTAAAACAACAATAATGATACTATATAATAATTTTAAACAATGCAATGAATTCATTAAAAAGTACTTTATCTAATTTGACGAAGTTTTTTGGAACAAAAAAGGTGATTATACAAAAACGTCTGACATTTGTGCAATAACAACGTCCCATTATGACTTAAAAACAAAACGAAAAATGACATTATATTATATTAAAATTAATAATGTATTAAAAGGGTCCTATTATGCTTTTTCACTTTTTGAATTTTAGTCAGTGTGTAGGGTGTATGTTTGGGCATAAAAAATATCTAGAAAGTTACAAATCTCAAAGTCCACTCCAAAAAATCAGAGAAAACGAAGAAGAAGAGATGCTGTGCTGTAGCAGTTCAAATTTGCGGCATGTCTAGAACAATTCTTACAAGTATAACATGACGTAGCTGGGCGCCGCGGACAGACGCCGAACAGCGCCGCCGGTGTGCCTACACTCATAGAAAATAAAGTATTTGAATTTTAAAGACGTGGCGCGACACGACGCTGCGCTTCTCGTCCGGTGTGCGACCGCCTGAAACGCTGTTTTTTCACCTCCGTGAAAAGACGTTTGGGCTTCCGAAAGAGGATGATGATCTGATATTAGGAGGAGGGACAATCTGATTATAGAGAGAATTTGATTGGACAAGTATCTGTGTAATGCAACATAGTTCATCAAAAAAAGTACACTAGGATGTAGGTGACCTCAAAATTACTAGACATGGACTAAAAGCCCCATAAACGACATCCCTCTCTATATTTTCACATTTCTCCATTGCTCATAAGTACAAAGCACTCTGACAGCCACACAAACTAGCTACCACTACCATGGTACAGCAAAATCTCTGCCAGTTGACATATTCCCGGTGTTATGCAGTGCATACTGTCATATTGCCCAGTCCCAGATACAGTGGGTACGGAAAATATTCAGACCCTCTTAAATTTTTCACTCTTTGTTATATTGCAGCCATTTGCTAAAATCATTTAAGTAAATTTTTTTCCCTCAATGTACACACAGCACCCCATATTGACAGAAAAACACAGAATTGTTGACATTTTTGCAGATTTATAAAAAAAAAAAAACTGAAATATCCCATGGTCCTAAGTATTATATAAGCTGTGACACTCATATATTTAACTCAGGTGCTGTCCATTCTTCTGATCATCCTTGAGATGGTTATACACCTTAATTTGAGTCCAACTGTGTTTGATTATAATGATTGGACTTGAATAGGAAAGCCACACACCTGTCTATATAAGACAGCTCACAGTGCATGTCAGAGCAATGAGAATCATGAGGTCAAAGGAACTGCCTGAAGAGCTCAGATACAGAATTGTGGCAAGGCACAGATCTGGCAAGGTTACAAAAAAATTTCTGATGCACTTAAGGTTCCTAAGAGAACAGTGGCCTCCCCTAAATCCTTAATGGAAGACGTTTGGGACGACCAGACCCTTCCTAGAGCTGGCCGTCCGGCCAAACTGAGCTATCGGGGGAGAAGAGCCTTGGTGAGAGAGGTAAAGAAGAACCCAAAGATCACTGTGGCTGAGCTCAGAGATGCAGTCGGGAGATGGGAGAAAAATGTAGAAAGTCAACCATCACTGCAGCACCTCCACCAGTCAGGGCTTTATGGCAAAGTGGCCCGACGGAAGCCTCTCCTCAATGCAAGACACATGAAAGCCTGCATGGAGTTTGCTTAAAAACACCTGAAGGACTCCAAGATGGTGAGAATAAGATTCTCTGGTCTGATGAGACCAAGATAGAACTTTTTGGCCTAATTCTAAGCGGTAGTGTGGAGAAAACCAGGCACCTGCTCATCACCTGTCCAATACAGTCCCAACAGTGAAGAATGGTGGTGGCAGCATCATGCTGTGAAGGTGTTTTTCAGCTGCAGGGACAGGAAGACAGGTTGCAATCGAGGGAAAGATGAATGCGGCCAAGTACAGGGATAATCTGGACGAAAACCTTCTCCAGAGTGCACAGGACCTCAGACTGTGCCGAAGGTTTACCTTCAAACAAGACAATTACCCTAAGCACACAGCAAAAATAACGAAGGAGTGGCTTCACAAAAACTCTGTGACTTTTCTTGAATGGCCCAGCCAGAGCCCTAACTTAAACCCAACTGAGCATCTCTGGAGAGACATAAAAATTGCTGTCCACCAACGTTTACAATCCAAACTGACAGAACTGGAGAGGATCTGCAAAAAGGAATGGCAGAGGATCCCCAAATCCAGGTGTTGTAAAAACTTGTTGCATCTTTCCCAAAAAAGACTCATGGCTGTATTAGATAAAAAGGGTGCTTCTACTAAATACTGAGAAAAGGGTCTGAATACTTAGGACCATTTGATATTTCAGTTTTTCTTTTTTAAAATCTGCAAAAAAATGTCAACATTCTGTTTTTTCTGTCAATAGGGGGTTGCTGTGTGTAATTAAGAGGAAAAAAAAAACATTAACTAATGATTTTAGCAAATGGCTGCAATATAACAAAGATGGAAAATTAAGTATTAAGGGGGTATGAATACTTTCCGTACCCACTGTATATAAATTCCCTAGTCTCTGTTTGAGTCATTCATTTATGAATGAGTAGCAATAAGTGCTTGAGATACCTACACTGACGCAAAGCACCAATGATGACACCAAGCACTGAAATCATAAAAAGCATTTTTTAGTATTTAATATATACGCAGGTGTTATTTTAGGAGGCTGAAGTGCTGCTGAGATACTGCGGGTGAGTAATGAGGAAGAGATCAGGCTGACACACAGGCAGAGGAACCTCACACGCTGCAGACAAAAGCTCTTATTGCCGTCATACAGCAGCGCCAATGAGTAACGCTGCTATTTAAAACGCAGGCAGAGCTTATGAAATATAGCCTCAAGCCCGAAAAGAGGATGAGAGATTTCTCTCTGTGCCATACGAATCTATTTAATAACCTTTTTTTGCTCTTTGTTTTGCCGCTCACTTCATCTGAAACATAACTGACCTTGGGAGTGGCCACGTCTTCCTCCATGAGCGTCTGATCTGGGAAAACAGGGGGTTGTGGGAAGGTAAATGTGTCTGTAGTGGACTGCAACAGAACAGGCGAATGCAGGTGACTCGCTGCCTGCGGCGGAGAAGGAACCGCAATGGTCTGTAACAAGAACATGAAGGCATATACCAATAAGTCCAATGGTAATATCATGGAATTGCAGCTGTCTTGGTTATACCTTGGTACAATGTAACTGTTTTTCCAAGTTCATATAGTCACAGTCATGTCCCATGGTATTACCCATCTGATACTGCATGAATATGTTGATGAATCCATAAAAAAGGATCATGAAAGGTCTCAAAAGCCTGTTTCTGTGGTTTATGGTCGAAGAGGTTAAACTGAAAGAAGGAGGGCTGGATTACAGATTTTGTTCCTCATGATTCCAATATTTACATTTTTATACCAACGCCATTTCAATATGTCTGGGTAGACTTCACAGATGGGGTTACCTTGACAACAGTCTGCTCAGCGACGGTGCTAGGGCGGCGCTGGTTGGCGTGCAAACGCTGTTCCACAGGGAAACTGCTGCGATGCGCTTTCAACCGCTCCACAAGCAGGTAGTAGATCGCAGCAAAGTGGTTATAGCTTTTGTTCTGAAGAGACTGTGACAGGAAAAGAAGAGTTTTTGAAGAACAAGGCAGACAAGGAAAGAGAACACTGGCAAATTTCTATCAGTACGTTTTGAAAATATTCTGAAAGGCTGTTCTTTGGAATAATCGAATTTGCAAATCAGAGGAGAAATTATTTTTGGAAATCCAAAGACCAAACCATTACTAGAGTTCGGAATTGAAGAACTGGCTCATGAGTGTGATTAACACAAGTTTTGTGACAAAACATAAATAGCAATACTATTGTTTTGGACTAATTATAAATGTTAATTGCCTTGTTTTGCTCTCTTTTTTTTTTTTTTTTACAAAAAGGTGTAAATAGTGTCCAAAATAACACTTAAAACATATACATATACAGTAGCTTTACATTTAGTTATTTAGCAGACACTTTTATCCAAAGTGAATTACAAATGAGGACAATAGAAGCAATCAAAACCAAAAAAAGAGCAATTATATGTAAGTGCTTGACAATTCTGTTTGTCTAATGCAGTATATGTAGCAAGGTTTTTTTTATAATAAAAAAAACAAGTAGAAAGAATAGAAAAAAATAGAAAGCTAGTGTTAGAGTTCATTTTTATAATAAAAATAAAACAAGTAGATAGAATAGAAAAAGAATAGAGTGTGTATTAGCGTAATTAGTGTTTGTATATATAGCTATATATACGCACACACACCACACACCACACCACACACACACACACACATACTAGGCTTATGCTAATTTTCTCATTACCGATCATCCTGTTTGTAACCTTAATTCAAATTCAGTTTAGATGCAAGAACTGAACTGGAATTTAAGCACTTTCTAAAACCTGGTCAAGTAAAAGCTGATCAACTGACCTCAATAGTCTTCTGCTGGTCGATGCCCAGGCTGTGCATGAGTCGGAGCACCTGCTCACTGTATTCACCCAAGCCTGATTTGCTCTCACATGGCAGACCCTGTCTATACAGCACGGGCCGCTGGGACGGGACCTCCTGCACCATCCAGCGATGCTCTTTGATCTGACTCAGGGACAAACGCTTGGCTGGATCTAGAACCAACATCTTCCTGATCAGGTGCTCGCAGTCTGAAAGAGGATATAGGGAATGCAATGAGCTCAAAAGACATTTCCTTCTGAAACTTCACAGAGTAACTATTATCACTATTTCTCAAAATCTGATTACATACATGTAACCCCTGGCACTGTTCACTGTTTATTCATGACAACTTACAGGATGCATGAACAGTCGTATTATAATTGTGTTACTTTGACTTCCTCACCCTCACTCATGAAGTAGGGGATGCGGAAACGGCCCTCCAGGACCCTCTGTCTGAGGACAGGAAGGCTAGGACCATCGAATGGAAGAGCACCACACACTAACACGTACAAAACCACCCCCATACTCTGCATGACACACACAGAAAAACAATACATAAACATCAAACTGAGCCGAGGAACTAGCATAAAGGACCACCCACACACAATACAGGAAATTATAATTATGTTTTCAATCAATCGAATTACCATTCGTCATTGACGCAATTCTCTGTTCTGACTATACTGAGAGGACATAAATCAACAAATGGCAAGAATTTGGTCAGCTGCCTACAGTACATATTAGTTTAATGCCATGAGGTCATATCATGCTTTTGTGAACATAGTTTCATTGTAATACCATGGTTTTGTGGACATATACCACAATAATTCCATGTTATTCTTTGGAGAATCAGATCATTTTATTTGTATAGAGCTTTTCAGAATACACATTGTTGCAAAGCAGCTTCACAGATCATTAAATCATTAAAACCGTGATGTTAATGATTATAATATCCTATTATATTCATGAGCTGGACAATAATATAGTTAACATTTGACAACGATACAAGCAATCAATCAGTTAAGATGTGCTATAAACTTATATGCTATATGTATGTATGTATGTATGCAGATAATATAGTTAGATTTTGTGATAATAAAATCAGAGATTTGGTGTATAATACTACATGAGAGGGTATATTACAAGTGGGTAATGTTAATATCTATCTATCTATCTATCTATCTATTAGGGCTGGACGATATGGCCAAAATTTATATCACGATATATTTCTTAATTTCGGTCGATACGATATAATTCCGATATCGATATGAACACTATTTATCTAAAACAGAAATCTTTTGTAACATTAAAAATGTCTTTAATGTCACTTTTGATCAATTTTAACCATCCTTGCTAAATAAAAGTATTATTTTCTATAATTTCTTTCCCCCCAAAAATAATAAAAATTATACCGAATGGAATAGTGTTATACTGTTACAAAAAGCTTTGTATTTCAGGATAAATGTGATCTTTGATCTTTCTATCATCAAGAATCTGAAAAAAAAAGTTACTCAACTGTTTTTAAATATTGATAATCAGCAAATCAAATAATCTTATTAAAATGATTTCTGAAGGATCACATGACACTGAAGACTGGAGTAATAATGATGCTGAAAAATTTAGTATGTATGATCACAATAATACATCCATGAAATGTATTCAAATAGAAACGGTTATTTTAAATGGTAAAAATATTTCAAAATTGTACTGTACTTTGGATCAAATAAATGCAACCTCGGTGAGCAGAAGAGACTTCTTTAAAAAAAAACATTTAAAAAATCTTACTGTCCAAAAACTTTTGACTGGCAGTGTAGGCTGAATTCTTACAGATTGAAAACAAATGTGCTTCAGCCCGAAAAAAAACAAGTGATGAAAGTGCTCCGAGTCACTGCCAGAAAGTGTTGTTTTTACAACAACAAAATCGGGAAATGTTGCTGGAGAGGGCTTATTGAAAATGCTAACTTTATTCTCTGCAGCAGGAGGCACTTTAGAGAGATTCAAACTAGCAGGTTCCCCTAAGTATGGATGTAAATAATCAAGCAGCTCCACGCAGCTCAACGATACTTTATCGATGAAATGAAAATGCCATCTAAAGTTTTCTGAAGACAGTCGGTTCCCTTCAGAGACACATTCAAATAAAACACCCGCGCTGTGTTATGATTTTGAAACGTGCAGTGCTCATGTTTATTCAACGAAGTCAAACGCAACAAATAAATCAATGTATGGGAAACTGGTAATGTATTATATTGAAATATCGGAAATGTGTTTAAAAATCATATCACCGTTATTGAAAAAAATTATACGTCAATACATACTTGATATGAATGATTTCCAGCCCTACTATTCTATCTTTCGATCCTATCTAATCCTATTATCGATCTATCTATAGATTATCTATCATATATCTATATATCATATATCCATCCATCCATCTGTGTGTGTGTGTTTTCCAATTTTATAATAAAGTTAACATTTTACTGTAACAATGTAAATACCATTGTACATGAAAATGGTATTTAAAAATAGTATTGTACTAGCACAATACAAGTAGTATGGTATCTATAAAATATTACTATAATATTGCCATCTGATACAGTCCAAGCTTACCCAGATGTCCAGTTGCGGACCCTCATACTGTTGTCCCTCAAACACCTCTGGAGCCGCATACGGGGGGCTCCCACACCAAGTGGTCAGGGGTTCCCCAGGACGGAAGAAGTTTCCAAAGCCAAAATCTGCAGCAGATTTGAATAAAAAGTCAATGTCAGCACTCACATTAGCACATATACATCCTGCTTGGCATTTGCAAAATTTTGTGGGCAAAAAAAGTCAGTTTTCTTTACATTTCCTTGAGAAAAATTGAGTGGCTCTTTCCCGTGCATGGGCTGCTCTGGGGTGTGTTTGCCCTACAAAGACAATAACTCACTGCTTAATCACTGTATAATGCATCATTACAGAAATGAACAAGTCTAGCTACTAATGACTGTTTTCCAAAACTAACATGGTTGCACTTCTGTTGTTTGAACCATGTTTATTCACCAATATAGGACTGTTGTTAATGACATCACACACAGGTGAAGTAATAACTTATCTCAATAGATTAAAGACTGCTATTAATTTCAGATTATCATGAACAACAGAAAGGTGTTCATTTTTTCTAAATCACTATAACATGGTTTATTTAGTAAGCACATTTCTAAACAACATAATTTTTCTGAGATGCTGCTGTATTAAACATGGCATCTGAGAACTACTCACTATTTTTGTTCCCCATCGTGTTGCTTTTTTGATGTTTGATTAATTGCAACTTCCATCTCACGCCATACTCCAGAGTTCCCTTACGCCATTTATGCACATGCGCACTCTTCAAAAATGTGCTGATCAATGTAAGTCAAAAGCATGATGTACGTATGTAAGTCTATGCAAGTTTTACAAACAACAAACTATACTTCTAACCACAGGTTGAGAGCTGTTGTTCCAACCGCACAAGTTTGAGAATGTGGTTTTAGGAAACACCGGATCATAGAACTATTTTGCTGATGGATCTTGCGACCATAGTTGGCTAATGATGCTTTTGGTAAATTAACCATTGGTCGGTCTGGAATGAGTTATGCAACAAAATGTAATACTTGGGGTTAGGGGATTCTTCAAATCCCTAGTGTTTAGCAAGTAATAGTGTCATGCATCCAATATCGAAGCTAATTAAATTTAATCTGACAGATCTGGTCACTGGTGTAAACGAATATATGACACAAGTAATTGAACATAAACTGTCCAGATGGCTAAATAGATTCCTGGCTGTGTGTCAGCTCGCAGGCAAAAAAAAAATCTTTAGTGAATCAGCAACAGGAGGAAATTAATGTGGTGTGACGGCGGTGAAGCAGGTGGTACTCACTGACTCTGGGAGGGTCTGCGTCTACTCATACACAACCAGCAGTGACACATTTCCCCTGATCTTTACTCTTGGCAGATAAAGGACAGGCTGAATTGTGTAATGTAATCCATATAATTTAAAGATTAATTGATGTACGTCACCACTGATTGATGTAAATTAACGATTGCATGGGGGCGGGAAGAATTAACTCACAGGCCGTCTGCTGTGAGGGCGAACATAAAACAGGATATTGTGTTTTATATCCATGAGCACGTAATACAGGAATCCTATTCTAAAAGTAAAAACAATAAAAACCTTGGGACTGATTCAACTGTGTAACATATTTTCTGGAAAATAAGTCACACTGGGTCATGATTACATTGTAGAGAGAAAAAACAAACACAGAAAAGTTGCATCTTTGTATATCACGTTTTATTATTACATTCAGTATGCAAAAACAGTAAATAAACCATTTACAAACTATAAGTATTTTAGTTTCCCTCACTCCACAACAAATCTTTTAAAATTTACGTTATTTAGAACAAGAATGAAAAATATAAGTATAAAACAAACATAAATTAAAGTGGAATTCATTATAAATTACGTTTATTATAAACGCCAAGCATAAAAAAAAATAAGCTACCGATGTGTGGGAAATGTGTTGTACACAGGTTCACTTACTTCTCTCATTTAGCACAAATTCAAATGTGTGTGCTTTGCGCATGTTTTGCATGTTTGATATTAATATATGTCACAGTATGTTGAAAAAAAAAAAAACGTGACTCAAATACGGTAGTCATGAAGCACAGTTCCTTTAAGGCAAGTTAGTTAGTTTGTTTGTTTGTTTATTATTTGTATAGCACATTTAAAAGCAACTCAAGTCGACCAAAGTGCTTTCCAATAAAACAACATAACCAAAACAACAAGAACATAAAAACGACATGACATAAACAAACACGACCATCAGATATACACCAACTATCTCACATCAAATGCCTGGGCAAGTAAGTGCCCTCTTAAAAGTGTTTTAAAATGACCAAGTGATGTACAACATCTAATTTCCAGTGGCAGGTCATTCCAGAGGCGAGGTGCCACAATCGAAAAGGTACGGTTGTTGTGTTCCGTAGTTCCCTCGGTGGCCATCTTGGCAGCCATTTTCTATGTAGGTAATAGTAACATGAGGGGAGAAACTGAGATTTTCAAAACTCAAATTAGCTGCTTCGCACAATGATGCACTGTTTCGAAGTGCTGAAACACCACATGCTGGCATCACCTGCTGGTCAAAATGGTGCATAAATCACCTTTTTAAAACCAACTGCAAATTTTTTATTTTTTTCTGAAAGTATAGGGCTAATCTACAAAACATAAAATATTATTAATCATGACATGAAAGAGTCTATTAATAATTGTGTTCTTTTATGAAGCATTCTATAGGGGCTTGTTTTGTGTGTTTTATGGAGGGCTCGGCTAACCATCGCGTCATAAGGGAAATTGCTTACCTTGTTATATTATATACAAATTGGTGCCAAGTTCTTGGTGATGGAAACTGGCTAGTATTGACAGCAGGCTATGGGTTGGGTAATGGCTAAATTGTATATATTCACTGAGATTAAACTACTTGGGGCGATCAAACGGATTGGTTCATGTTGATAAGGCAGGCTGCATTGTCCATTCTGCTTTATTCATTTAAATTCTCCTGTTTAGCATGTCATTAGAGCAGTTTGGCAGCGCCGCTTTTTCATAGAGTTCCTCTTGAAAACCCTCCCACCTTCGGCCAGGCTCCACTTTGTATTAGATCTGCTACAGGTTATTAACATATACACGGGCTATTTGTGCAACAGAGCGCATTATTCTTAAATACCTCAACAGCACGCGTATTACGTATGTATTGGCAGTAGCATTCATGTACTTGGGCTTCGGCCAGGGCAGGGGGTCTATCAGGGCAATAATTTATCAACAACGATGCTAATAACGCTAAGTTGCAGCAGCAGCAGCTGTAGGCAGAAATCTATTCCACCAAGACCAAATCCATTAACATTGTCATAGCCATTATGCTAAAATCTTCCGAGGGTTGGTCATTAGGGCTGAACGATTTTGGAAATTAATCTAATTGCGATTTTTTTTTTTTTTTTTGCCAATATTGCGATTTAATATGCAATTACTTTTTTTAGTCTCTTAATGATCATATAAATCATTGTAAAGTAATGACGCAACACCCTATTAGTATAGGATTAATACAATGATGTTCTTTTCTGTAGAGCCGGCAGGCCTATATTGGCTTATCGATGAAATTAGGTGAGAGCTGAATTGATATGAATGATATTTTTAAGTCAACTGACAATCACAGATTTATTGACTGATTTGTTGAAGCTTCCAGCCTTCGGTAACATGTCAGATTATAACAGCGACCACCAGACAAACGGCGCATAAAGCATTGACAAATAAGCCTGGTGTAAACATTTAATATGAAATTCAGTAACAAATCACACAAACTAAAGTGGATTGCAGAAATATAAAAACAAATCTGTTGCTTTCCCACACTACTTTAGGTAATTCACAGTCACAGTAATAAACATATGTAAACATGTGGATTAAACTTTTTAAACACTGTCTGTTAACTTAAGACCCACTGTGAAGCCATTTGAGACAGTGGTCTCCTGCAACTTTTTGGGTCAGGCCCTCCATTAAACCTATAAACAAAATCTTATTTAATTAAACAAACCCTAGCAGGGTAATAAACCCATCGGGCATCCCTTGAAAACATTGCAAATAGCATGGGAGATGGAATAATCTGTTAATATTATTATTCTCTCTTCAGCAGAGGGGGGCTGTTATTTGTGATTTTTTTTGTGGTTTGATGATTGTCGGCGCGCAAGGCATAGGACACATCCAAGGCTTCTCCTCCTCATCCACGACATTAAACACTGTGTCTACAGACGCGTACGCAGGCGAGCAAAAGACGTGAAAATCATTATAATCAGTGACAGGCGGTCTACAGGTACGGGATGCGACGCGACATTAATCTGATGCCCTTGTTTTAATTTATGCGTGCTGACTCAAAGTTTAACATGATTTGCAGCTGGTCGCGGCATCTCTTTGTCGCGTCCAGTGTAGAGCTGTTGCTGCATGACACGATAACTGTAGCGTCCGGTATAGACACGGTGAGTGAAGCCGAGAGCAAGATATGTCTCGTCATATTTTCTGCATTTAGCTTGTGAATGACCAGCAAATGCCTGGGTCTGTGCGAATTCATCTATGGCTTTTCTCTTCGTTTTCACAAACCGATCCATCTCCCATTTTAAGTTATGTCCTTTGGCTGTTTACTGATTTTTTTTATTTTTCTGCTGGTGGCCCGCGCTCGACTTGAAGCAGCGTTGCTTAGACCGATGGGTGTGTGTCATTAAAGTACTGAGAGAGCTATAAGAGAGCGCGGACGTCTCCTTGTGCTTTCTCTCGCTGTACTTTGATGTCAAAGGCTACACCGATCGATCTTCAAGTCGAACACACATCTTTACTCTCACGTTTGTCGACGTGACCAACGTGTAATCGTCAGTCATGTGGCCTGTGGCATTTAAAAATCAGTGTTTTTTTCAATATGTGCGGGCGAATATCGGCAAATGGGCAATTAATCGGTGGCAGGAAAGATGCCCTAGTTGTCATTATAGAAATTATTTCATACTAATGTAATTAAAAAAAATATTTTACAATATCTATATTATAAATCTGATCTTGAGATCAGGTAACACCATATAGATAACTGGTTAATGGAGTAAATAGGACCGTCCTTAGACATGGTTAAATTTTCTAAATGTTTTTGGATACAGACATAGTCTCAGCCATACGTATCAGCATCGCTCACTGGGGGGGGACCAGAGCCACAAACGAAGACTGCTGGCTGAACGCCTGACGCATATGGAACGTTTAGCTGGAAACACTTCAAGAGTTTCGACGTCGTCGTCAGATTGGTTAAATTATTCAGGATTTCTGGGAGATGTGTATGTCACGTTCTTTAACGTTCTGCCTGAAAACATAAATGCCATGATGCCAAACCCCCTCATCGAAGAAGAAAGCCGTCGTGTTTACAAATGTGACGACGAACGCTTATAAGGATCAACTACACATGCCTTCCCTGGATACTGTGTCTTCGTGCAGTGAGACCATCTCTGTTATTGTGCGAGATTTTCTCCTGGGGCCCCTAAAACTATGATGCGGCTAAAAACGATAACGTGATTGTTGTCTTACGCTGTCAGTTATATGGCCTCTTGGAGGAGGCCTTGACGGCATCGTCAAATCGCCGGCTAAGGTTTCGCAGATCGCTTCTGGCTCGTCAGTCTGAAGGTCTGGCTACACAAGACTAATACAGATATGACACTAGGGATATGCCGGTATCAAATTTTCATGTTGGGCGATTAAGTGGCAAATCTTTTTAATCAGCGGTAATACATTATTATCACGCTCTTAAAATATTTTAGTCTTTAAAAATAGTGGCTGTCGATAAACGTATAACATGGGGCCAGTAGTTTTACTATAAGGCCTTTTCTTGAAAAACAAAAATAACGAACATTGAAATGGCACTAGAAAAGCAATGACAGGAAAAATGTACTAAAGGTAAGAAGTTTTACACAGAGTTAAAGTGGGCAAAGAACTATAAAGAGCCATAGTGTATCACTTAGCATAAGACGCAGTCATTAGTTATACCTTAGTTATGCATTAAAGCATTTCACAATGAGCAATAGGGCTACATTTGTCTACAGAAGTTATTAAATCTTGTTTAAAAAAATACAAGTCTTAAGTTCACTGTTAGGCTTGCATTAAATTAACAGCAGTTGCAACTTTCGATTTAAGCAAGGGGTTGTATATTAATAGTGGATATAACCTATGACTTAAATGCATGTTCAGAAGAATTTTTCATTGGGCAGTTTGTGTAATCTAATAGGACTTAACTAATGTTAACTAATGAAGCCCTATTGTAAAGTGTGACCGAACAATAAAGAATCAACACACTTTCAAACAATATCTAGGGCATGTTGTAGTCCACATTAAAATGTAAAGAAAATTTGAAAATAAATAGCCTATTAAGTCAAAATATTAAGTATTTGGTGCTGTGATTAACATCATAGCAAATACACTACAAATCGGAATGGCTTTTTAAATGCATTTAAAAACATGATTCAGAAGCGAGGAAAGTAGTGCAGGTTACTAGCTTTATTTACTGTAGGGTTTGCCTGGGGTAACGGCTGCATTAAAGTGAATGTGACGGTGACGTGAAGTGGCATGTGGCCAGTATGGTCGGCAGCGGCTATACTATGGGGGAGGGAGGATAGGGAATTATTGCTACTGCATTTAACCCATACGCAAAGTGCTGTCACCGACACATGACAGGTCAGTGAAGGCTAAACAATCTCGGGAGCAGTGTGCAGTCGCATTTAGTTGTGTGTTTTATTGTTTTTGGGGGGGGGGGGGGGTGGACTGCGTTGCGCCGTCGGATCTAGTTGGGGGTTCGGTGGCCTTTTCTCAAGGGCTAGCGCTCAGTCGTGGTATTGAAGGTGGAAGCAGATTGGCTGTACATTCACCATTCCCCCGTCACCTAAATCCCTGCCGAGCGAGACCGAACCTGCGCTAAAACCCTTTGGGTTACGAGTCCAACTCTCTAAACATTAGGCCACGACTTTCTCCCTATTACATGAATTATTATTATTATTTGCTGCGAGTTTAGCGCTGATCTGCTGTCAGACGAGTGAAGTCGCTTTCATCCGATCGCGTCTCATCGGCATTTCTTGGCTCAGTGTGAGTGTGGCACTCTTTCACGCAGGTCATAGCAGGCGGTGGCTGTCATTTACTCAGTTTATGGGAAAAGTATTCTAAAATGCATTCAAAATTCTGATAATTGTAATATATAATTTATTCAGCGGGGGGATCAACGTATTTAGAAGTGCCGGGCAAGATAACAGAATAATGTGCAGTAATGCCTTACGGGCCGGTGATTTATCGCATTACATGCGATAACCGGTGGCACATAGGCTATATGACATAATGAGTCGTTATTTAGCTAAAATCATTTTTGAAAAAAAAAAAAAAAAAAAAAAAAAAAAAAAACTTTGGCGTTATGGATATGCATATGCATTCGTCGAACATGATTCAGATAATCACAGATCTGCAGGTTTGGCAAAGGCTTAAGGGGTCATATGATGCGATTAAAATTTTTACTTTCTCTTTGGATTGTTACAAGCTCTTTGTGCATAAAGAATATCTGTAAAGTTGCAACGACTAAAGTCTCAAATCCAAACATATGATAAGAGATATTCTTTATAAAAGTTTAAGAGTCAACCACGCCCTCCTGAAACGGCTCATTCTAACACGCCCCCAAATACCTACGTCACTATCTGGGAAGATATGCATAACGGCGCCGCGCGCGGCAAATGTTGAGCACTCAAAGAAAGAAGTGCGTAAGATGCTTTATCTCTCAGCTGTAGTTTTGTTGACGGCTGCACGGCCCATGATCTGAATGACCGCTGTTGTCTATCGTTGTGAAGCGAAACTACTGTGCTTGGTCTTCAAAAGAGGACGTATATCTGGCATTTCGTCATGCGCTGGAGGAGCTGATCTGTGTCTGGTCGCTGAGGGAATCACATCAACTTTCAGCGCGTGGACAAAGTGGGAGTCCATGGCCACCATTAGGGCTCACTCTATCCCGGCCTGAGTGCACGCTAAGCCGGGGCTTCCCTTCACTCTAGGCCGCTGTGTTTTTCGTTGCCATTGATGATTCAAACGCGAGTTTTGGGCAGTATGGAGTAGCACTTGTTTGTCATTTCTCCAATCACAAAATGCAGACATTGTTTTATGTTTACTCATGGCTGGGCTTAAAAGACAGTATAAAAAATGTGCATTATTAATGTACTAGTAATTATGGTCCCCATGCCAGCATGTATGGCAACAAATGCCTCGTTGTAAGGGGTTTTAATTTTATGTCTCGTCTCGATCGTGCGCATCTGCGCGCGTGCCGGAGCCGGTTGATCAACAGTAATGTGATGGAGGCGTAACATTTTCGCTGTCTTCTACACTTGAGGTTTTCAGCCGCTCAACACAACGCACTGGATAGCTGCGCCAATCACACCATGCGACATGCAGCTCGCTTTTTTTCAGACTGGGCGATGAGCTTTGTAAAATCGGACAACGCTTCAAAAAGGCGGGCATTTAGATGAGAACAATAATGTACAAGTATTATTGGAAATATCTAGTGTTTTTTTAAATTTGAAGACTGCATAAACAATTTCATCTACACCAAATACACTAAATAATGTTCTTTTTAGCAGCCTCATATGACCCCTTTAAAGGGGTCATAGGATGCCCATTTTCCAGAAGTTGATATGATTCTTTAGGGTCTTAATGATAAGTCTGTAACATAGTTTGGTTAACATTTCTCAATGTAGTGTAAAAAAACACCTTTTTTTTACCTTGTCAAAAACAGCTCTTTTCAGATCACGCAGTTTTGTAGCATTTTCCTTTAAATGTTAAAGAGCTCTGCTTACCATGGTATTGGCGTTTCCCTGCCTTGCATTCTGAGCTGTTCTCAGAGAGACTGTTTACTTCAGGCCGCATTCATCGTGAAACTTGCTAATTAGGGCTACATTATTAGGAAAGCTCGTATTTGGCAAAGATTCATTAAAAACAATAGTACTCGACTTCTCTGTAGGAGGTTGGCGGGACGTGAAGCTGAGTATGCATCACGAATGATTTGTGCGAACATAGACGCATTTATGTAGATATGGGGCGCATTCCCTTCAGAAACAATGATATCCACTGCGAGTTCAGCGGCTCCGATGTCGGGAGTAAATGACGACTGCTATGTAACCCTATTATTTATTAAGTTTCATTTTACATCGGCAAGCGAACAACAGCCTCAATCGCTTAGGAGTCATTCTTGTCTGCATCTGCTCCGGCTGTGAAACAATGGTGGACTGATGACAGTTCACTCAGGGCAGGTCTGAGGTAAGACACCAGTCCAGTCTGTGCTAAAAAGCTAGTGTCAATTAACTATCGTGGGAGGGGCCTGCCAGTGTGACGTCACAGAGGGAGGGGACAGGCATCTGAGATCGGCTCGATTTGTGAAAGGGGAAAATATTTAACCAGATTAAAAAAAAAACACTGGTGGATTTTTATCATTATAGGGTGGTTGTTTAAACACACTGCCAACACACATTTCAGTTAAAAAAAACTTGTAAAAGTGCATGTAGCATTCGCTATGCCGGCTTCCTTTAATAAATAAGTGTTTAGAAAACTGGTGCAGCATCAGCTATAGCGAGACTTTCAAAACTATCTGTCTGAAATTCATCGATTTCTCTTCCTGTCTGGTTATGTTGTTGGCATGACAAAATGAGTCAGATTGATTGTGATATAGATTGATTGATTGGACGATATGCTTGGTGCAGATCGCCTGTCATCATAATCCAATGCAATTACAATAGCAATAAAATCTGACAATCATGGTATCATAAATGTTGGTGCTTTACAGTAGCTCAAATTCAGGCTGTCTTCAATGATTTGCAGCCAACACTGCTATAGCTAAGGTGACATATTTATTTTTAAGAGAAGATATATTTATTATTAATAATTAAAAATTACGGTACACTTTTGCTTAAGTCTTCTATTTTTCAAGAGCAACAGGCCCCAGAAATCTCAATCTCAAATTTTTGCCAAGATAGCAAAGTCTCCAATAAAAAGTCGGGTTTTGATATGAACTATATGAGGTTTCTCAATAACTTCTTCCCGGACCAAATGATCTGAGCTGTTACTTACATTCATTTTATATTTCTACTCTTACTCTAGTCAATGATTGTCTCAAGCTATGTTACTTACATATCATTTTAATGTCTACTCTTGACTCTGGTATCAATGATTGTCTTCTACTCTTACTCTAGTCAATGATTGTCTCAGTTTAACTGTTGGAGGGACATCAGAGAAGAAGTTACAACAATGAAACATAACTGTGAACTCTAACAACATCTGCAGTCAAATTTCCCACTGAAAACACTTTTAGAAATAACTGAAAGATGTGTGTGTTTTAAAAAGCCTCTACTGTGATGCAAGCGCCTCACATCTGTTATCTGTGCATGAGTGACACAATGGCAACGCCCTATAATGCATTTTCAGTGTCTCTCTTTCAGCTTGGTATGACATACATACAGACAAATGGTCTGGCACAAGGCTCCGTTCACTGCAGTGACTGGTACTTATAGAGCACAGCATGTTAGAAGCCTCTCTGTCATCCTCCATCCCTCCAGAGTCTTTTGTACCGCAGTCATTCATTACTTTACATCAAAACACTATGATTACATGCTTGAAAAGGACAAAACAAACTTGACTGTTTGCATCGCAAGATGTCTATATAACATTTGGGAATTTAGGTCAGATCAGGTGAAGGTATTTCTGCATTTTGTCCATCTGTTACACATGAATGAATCTGATAATGTTGTCAAACAGTATGTCTTTTTTTTTAATGGACGATGATGATATCCATAGCAAGGTGGCTTATTGCAGATGTAATACCAATAATTTATCCAAATATAAATTCATACTGGTAAACAAATATCCATTTTTCTTTGGACATCTCAAGTCTGTCAGCAGGTTTTAGAGGTCACACTTTTGTCAGTTGGTCAAGCATTCATGGTTAATGGGTGATAAATATAATTAAATGGCTAACTATTGGCAATTTAATCATTTGGTTGATATACTGTATATCTTTCACTCAGATACTCAAAACAACTAATAGTAATCACAAAACAATTATGTAACATAATAGATTTATTTCCCAGGCAAGTTCACCATTGGCTTGCAGCGTACAAACGGTTACGTGAACAGTGTGCTGGATGAACTGCATGAGTTCATTCTAACTTAGGTGTACGTCTGTGTTTGAGGAATGAACTGTGCAACTAAAATGAACTGATGTCACTGAGTAAATATGCATTTTCCTGATAGACTTTGGCTACTGTGAGAAAAAGGTCTGATTTGACTTCTGGAATGTACAAGAGGCAGTGAAGAAAGGGCAATGACAACTTTTATACTTCGATAAAGCAGAAAATTTGATGTAACTACATAAAATTTTAAGCACAAATGATATAAATGTGAAAGCATAAAATTAAACATCTATTTAATTAACATGTCACATGGCTATCGTGGTTATTATAACTAAAACTTGCAAAAAAAGTAATAAAATATAAAAAACTTTAAACTTATTTGATTTCAGTTACTTGCCAAGAAAACATTTCTCATTTTCCTAGTTTCACACCTGATGTAATAAAATAAGTATACAACTAAAACTGAAATAAACATTAATAAAAACTATACAGACACTAAAATACAAAACAAAACATTTACCACTTTACAATGAGGGTCCATTAGTTAATGTCAGTTAATGCATTGACTAATATTAACTAACAATGAGAAATACAAATTCAAATTTGTTATGGTATTTATTAATCTTTGTTCACGTTAATTAATAAAAATACAACTGTTCATTGTTTATGTTAGCCACATTCTATAATGTAATTCAAAAATATTAACAAAAGCTATAATATTTCAATTATACTACAATAACATGAAATGATGAGGTACAGTATATATACACTACCGGTCCAAGTTTGGGATCCGAAGACTCCTTTGTAGGTTTTGAAAGAATTCTCTTAGCTCATCAAGGCTGCTTTACTGATCCAAGATACAGAAAAAACAGCATCTTGCAAATGTTATGACAATAAAATAATGTTTTTATTTTTATAGCCTTTAAAATATAATTATTCTGTTATGCAAGCTTAGTTTCCATCAGCCCTGTACTCCATATAGTGTCACATGATCCTTCAGGAATCATTGTAATATGCTGATTTATTATTAGATTTATCAATGTTGGCAACAGTTGTGCTGACAAATATTTTGTTGGAAACTGCGATACTTTTCAGGATTCGTTGATGAATAAAAGTTAAAAAGAACAGCATTGATTCAAAATAGAAATCTTTTCTAACAATACAAATCTTTAGTATCACTTCTTATCAATTTAACACATGCTTGCTGAATAAAAGTTTTAATTTCTTTCCAAAAAATAAAGAATAAAAATTTACTGACCCCAACTTTTTGAACTGTATTGTATATTTTTTAGAAAAGATTTATATTTTGAATAAAGGCTGTTCTTTTTAACTTTTTTTAATTCATCAAAAAATCCTGAAAAAAAGCTATCACAACAGGTTTCCCAAAAGATATTACAGCACAACAGTTTTCCATCACTGATAATAACTCAGCATATTAGAATGACTTTGGGATCATGTTACACTGAAGACTGGAGTAATGATGCTTGAAAATTCAGCTTTGCATCACAAGAAATAAATTACATTTTAATGCTAGTGTCTTAGAAAAAGGTTATTTTTACATTCATAATAATAGTTCAATCTAATTTTTTTTCCGGTATTTTTGATCAATAAAATGCCGCTTGATGATCATAAGAACCACTCCTGTAAAAAAAAAAAAATATCGGTTCTGATCCCAAACTTTTGACCCGATAGGGTGTGTGTGTATCCTGTATATATATATACAACACACACACACAGACAGAGATAATAGAATATAGATAGATAATAGATCAAACATCATTCTTTTTGCTCCAATCTAACTTTAGGCGAATTCTCAAGTTGGACTATTTGCTTAATCATTGCTAATGTTCTCCCTTGAAATTCAAGGTAAAAGTTCTATTTCTGTGCCACTAGCTGTTTCCTACCCAAACACTCCCACCTCACAGCTACTAAACAGCTTATTACAGATAGTCCCGCCCCAAACTCATGCTATTGGTTGAGCCATAAGTTGGCATTTCAGACTGCTCAAACAAATAGAGCAGTGTTTTGACAGAGCCACATAGCTTACATGCCTCTAGAAGTCAACAAATGACTTGCTTGGAGTTGTTGTTTCTGCATATTAAATTGGGATAGAGGAGAGAATTTTGACATCAAGATGTTTAAAGCCTCTTGGTGTCACTGACACCTTCTTATAAGCTGTCTACTACAGCACCATGTTTTCACTCAGCATCCCCGGACTGTAAGAAGGAAAGGTACATCTCTTACCTGCTATCTTCATATTCATGTGAGCATCCAGTAACAAGTTTTCAGCCTTCAGGTCTCTGTGAACAATATTGCGTTCGTGGCAGTACTCCACCGCTGAGAGGATCTGCCAGAACTTCCTCCTCGCATCCATTTCGCTGAGCCGCCCGCGGCTGGCCAGGTAGTCTGTGTTGCCAGACAGGGATCAGGTGTTATTGGGTCGTCATCTGCACATCCAGGCAACATGTCACAGTCATGAATTTTTCATGAAAATGGTATGCAGATTGTGACAATGAGCAGGGAAACATATGTTTAACAGTGCTGCTCATAGACGTCCTGATTAAATACTACATTGGACAATGTTGCCAATATAAAAAAGCATACAAAATCTGTTGAACATGGTTTATTTATTTCCATTTGAAGAAAAAGTTTACATTTTACAAGTTTGTAGACGTATAGTACTGTTAAAAAGTTGGTAAGATTTATTAATGTTTTTGAATGAAAGCCTCTTATACTCTGCATTTATTTGAGCAAAATTAGTAAAACTGTAATATTGTAGAAATATTTTCACAATTTCAAATAACTGTTTCTATTTTAATGTTTTTAAAATGTAATTTATTCCTGTGATGCAAAAGCTGAATATTTAGCAGTCATTGCTACAGTTTTACGTGTGACGTGATCCTTCAGAAATAATTCTAATATGCTGATTTGAAATATATCTCATTATCAATGCTGAATACAGTTATGGGTGCCTAATGTTTTTGTGGAAACTGTGACAGTTTCTGAAATATTAATTTGTAGTTTTATTAGATTTTATGAAAAAATATACTCATCACAGAAGAAGTCTATTCAAGTCAATGTAGATATTGAATTGCATTTTTAATGTATTTTTTTAATGAATTAATAAAACCAGACTATTTTTATTTCAATTTAACTTGTAGTAATTTCATCAGCTTTTGTCATTTTTATTATTTTTTCTAAACATGTCGATTTAGCCTGAATTTATTTTTATTTCAGTTTTAGTTTGAATAAATTTAGCACTTCAACTCATTTCAGTTAGTTGCCAAATCAACATTTCTTTTCTATTTTTCATATAATATTTGTGTATTATTTCATTGCAGCTTTATTTCAATTAACACAAACAATTTTGAATATTGTTTGTTTTAGTTGACAACACTGGTTCAGAAAGTGTTGTTTTCTAAAGTTACAGTATGTTTTCTTAGTACATTGAGCTCTTTTATCTAAAAAGATAAAGGGAAATTTAATTCCTGAAGATAAGACTCTTTTAATAGCACATTATTTTCTCATGTCCTCTTTCATACATACATAACAGGTGTTTGCTTAATACCTTTTGCCATGCCAGACTGATGTAAATATGCAACTAACAGCTTTTCATGAATTTCAAATCCAACAAAAACAACCTGAAGCAAGCAGCATATATTCATGCTCTCCAAAAACGAAAGGCCAACCTGTCATCCACAGCCGACCACACATTCAAAACAGGACCTGACTGTCAGCCATGCCTACTTCAGATGCGAGCCGAGCACTGATAAAACAGCAGTCCTCTGAGTTAATCAGCTGACAAGGCCATGGAGATGCCAGTTGCTCGTGTATGCATGTGTGTGCCATACGGCCCATGTGTTAGGGACATGTAGGAAACTTCAAAGGAAGCGCTGCGAATGCAAGGGAGTGTAAATGGGATGGTATGATATTGAGTTGACAGATGGCTTCACATCCCTATGGACTGACTATATGACAACGCGTCATTTGCACCCAGCAGTTAGTATAAGGAAACTGAACATCTAATCTGTATCATAATGACGTGTGAAATTTAGAACCTTCTTACAACAAAAATGGAACTTCTCTCCAAGATCCAGAATGGAGCGAAATATGGAAAAAAAAGAAATTGGTGAGCAGATCTACCATTAAAAAGCTTTAGAGGTGTGAAAATATAGATATTCAAGTAAATAGGAGACTGACAAAAGTTCAAATAAAAAATGACAATCACTTTATTGGATGAATCAGTTCATCTCTACACTTCTGTAGAATTTTATGTAAAGAGAATTGTGATATCGAGCAACTTGGTGGTCATCAGCCTCCTCTCAGGTACAAACTATCAACAGCAGCAGATATAAAAAGATCAACTGCAAGACACTCCATGTGGAGAAAAAGAACATGCTTGTAATTGAAGGTGGAACCAGTCTTGTGTTAAGAATTGGACTGCAGTTCTAAACTTCACTTTGTCATTGTCATAAATAAGTAACTAGGTAATTAGCTTCCAAATCAACTTCTAGTATAACTTGTGTGGAGACCAAAATGTTTAACTGCAACATTTATGCTTAATAGATAAAACTTAAGAGCTTAAGTCCCATCATGCAAAGTGCTAAATATCTAAATAAAAAGCCAAAAACCCAACCTTTTGGTTTTTAAATTGTATTGGCTTCTGTTGAACTTTATTCTTGTACATGGCACTACATTAAGCAGTACATGAACAACTGATTGAAAAGTTTCTGTTTCTTCATGAAAAATGCCTGTAACATCTGTGTATTTGACAAATATTGCATCTAATCCACTTCATCTGTGATAAAGTATATGCAACACAGTGCAAGTGTCACTATGTGAAAGAAGAAAGTGTCCAACTTCATGTCTTTGTTTTCAAAAAATCTTGTCGATCCGTTAAAGTCAGCTCAGTTAAGCACATGTATTTAAATAGTACTAAGTTGCACTGTTGTCACATGATCTTAGTATTTTTTATCACATGGCCTCAGCATTTTATGTAAAATATCTTGTGGCAGTCTGAAAAGAAAAGAATTTACTTTTGGAAGCTCAGTGCATTGCGGGATACAACAGTGGTTCTCAACACTGTTTTTTCTAGGACATCAAGAGTACCAAATACAGTACCTAAAGTGTATTGCACCAAATTTTTATTTATTTATTTATTATGGTTTCATGCTCTCTAAGCCAATAATTCACCACACAAAACTCACTGTGTTCAGCACAAACACAATCCATGTTTATCTTCAATGCATGTTTATCTTTTTAAAGGATGAGAGCATGATACACATGCTGATCATGTTTGATTGGATGCACATCCTTTTATGTCAACAAAAATAGATATTGAAAACATTTTCCCTATACTTGCATTGAAAGTCAGATCATGTCTGTCTGTTGTTTTCAATATGCTTAAAGACAAACCATGTTCAGATTCATCAGTCCAAACATTTCTGAACATTTTCTGCATAAAACAGCAGAGTACCAAAGAAAGATGTAACCAATCACAAACATGTAACCAATCCTGTCATCTTGCGAGTTTGGGCTTTTCATACCATTCTTCCTATGTACACTTTATACAGGTGCATCTCAATAAATTAGAATGTCGTGGAAAAGTTCATTTCAGTAATTCAACTCAAATTGTGAAACTCGTGTATTAAATAAATTCATGCACGCAGACTGAAGTAGTTTAAGTATTTGGCATTTAATTGTGATGATTTTGGCTTACATTTAACAAAAACCCACCAATTCACTATCTCAACAAATTAGAATATGGTGACATGCCAATCAGCTAATCAACTCAAAACACCTGCAAAGGTTTCCTGAGCCTTCAAAATGGTCTCTCAGTTTGGTTCACTAGGCTACACAATCATGGGGAAGACTGCTGATCTGACAGTTGTCCAGAAGACAATCATTGACACCCTTCACAAGGAGGGTAAGCAACAAATATTCATTGCCAAAGAAGCTGTCTGTTTACAGAGTGCTGTATCCAAGCATGTTACAGAAAGTTGAGATGGAAGGACAAAGTGTGGAAGAAAAAGATGCACAACCAACCGAGAGAACTGCAGCCTTATGAGGATTGTCAAGCAATATCGATTCAAGAATTTGAGTGAACTTCACAAGGAATGGACTGAGGCTGGGGTCAAGGCATCAAGAGCCACCACACACAGACGTGTCAAGGAATTTGGCTACAGTTGTCGTATTCCTCTTGTTAAGCCACTCCTGAACACAGACAACGTCAGAGGCGTCTTACCTGGGCTAATGAGAAGAAGAACTGGACTTTTGCCCAGTGTCCAAAGTCCTCTTTTCAGATGAGAGCCAGTTTTGTATTTAATTTGGAAACCAAGGTCTTAGAGTCTGTAGGAAGGGTGGAGAAGCTCGTAGCCCAAGTTGCTTGAAGTCCATTGTTAAGTTTCCACAGTCTGTGATGATTTGGGTGCAATGTCATCTGCTGGTGTTGGTCCATTGTGTTTTTTGAAAACCAATGTCACTGCACTCGTTTACCAAGAAATTTTGGAGCACTTCATGCTTCCTTCTGCTGACCAGCGTTTTGAAGATGCTGATTTCATTTTCCAGCAGGATTTGGCACCTTTTGCCAAAAGCACCAAAAGTTGGTTAATGACCATGGTGTTGGTGTGCTTGACTGGCCAGCAAACTCACCAGACCTTAACCCCATAGATAATCTATGGGGTATTGTCAAGATGAAAATGAGAAACAAGAGACCAAAAAATGCAGATGAGCTGAAGGCCACTGTCAAAGAAACCTGGGCTTCCATACCACCTCAGCAGTGCCACAAACTGATCACCTCCATGCCACGCCGAATTGAGGCAGTAATTAAAGCAAAAGGAGCCCCTACCAAGTATTGAGTACATGTACAGTAAATGAACATACTTTCCAGAAGGCCAACAATTCACTAAAAATGTTTTTTTTTTTTTTTATTGGTCTTATGAAGTATTTTTAATTTGTTGAGATAGTGAATTGGTGTGTTTTTGTTAATGTGAGCCAAAATCATCCACAATTAAAAGAACCATAGACTTAAACTACTTCAGTCTGTATGCAATTGAATTTATTTAATACACGCGTTTCACAATTTGAGTTGAATTACTGAAATAAATGAACTTTTCCACGACATTCTAATTTATTGAGATGCACCTGTATTAGGTGATTAGAGAACACATATTCACTATTAACCCACAGTGAACTCCTAATTTGCTGCATATTAATAGTTAGTAAGGTAGTTGTTAAGTTTAGGTATGAGGTAGGATTAAGGGATCTAAAATACAGTCATGCAGAATAAGGCATTAATATATGCTTTAAGTACTAATAAACAGCCAATAATGCAATGGAGGAACAAAAAATATGCATGCTAATAATCAACTTGTTAATAGTGAGATTGGTTCTTTTACCGGTGTTTTTTAACTACTATACTAAGTCCAAAAAAAAAGATTTTTACGGTAAAGATTTTTTGTTTTGATGTTAATTCCCAAACACTTTTGCTGCTATTTAGGTGGGATATAGCTACGGTTAAGGAAAGGTTTGGTGGTATGGTAACTTGCTAGAGTTTATTGTCGTTTCTAAATCATGTTACTTGCTACCAAGTGTCTGTTAGAACAAAATACGGGAGTAGAAAAGACTGAATGCGCATACAGTAAGCGTTTTGTGCAGCATGATATCTATTTTGTTGTTGTTGCCTCATTAAAATGCGCATGCTTTAAAAGAAATGTCTTTGTAATTTTATATATAATATATAAGAATATATAATCGGTAATATATACAGTGGTGTGAAAAGTGTTTGCCCCCTTCCTGATTTCTTTTTTTTTTTTTTCATTTTTGTCACACTTTAATGTTTCAGATCATCAAACAAATTTTAATATTACAAAGATAATGCAAGTAAATACAAAATGCAGTTTTTAAAAATGCTGATTTCATTTATTAGGGAAACAAGCTTTCCCAACCTACGTGGCCCTCACGTGAAATTAATTGCCCGCCTCCTGTTAAATCATGAAGAACTGCATTAACACAGTAGTTAGAAAGCCGTAGTTAAATTTCACTAGCCACACCCGAGGCCTGATTACTGCCAGACCTGTTGTATCAAGAAATCACTTAAATAGAACCTTTTCTGACAAAGTGAAGCATGCTTAAAGATTAACACATCATGCCGCGATCTAAAGAATTTCAAGAACAGATGAGAAACAAAATAGTTTACATGTATCAGTCTGGAAAGGGTTATTAAGCCATTTCTAAGGCTTTGGGACTTCAGCGAACCTTGGTCAGAGCCATTATCCACAAATTGTGAAAACTTGGAACAATGGTGAACCTTTTCAGGAGTTGCCGGCCAACCAAAATTATTCCAAGAGCTCAACAACGACTCATCCAGGAGGTCATGAATGAACCCAGAACAACATCTAAAGAACTCCAGGCCTCACTTGCCTCAATTAAGGTCAGTGTTCATAATTCAACAATAAGAAAGAGACTGGGCAAAAATGTCATCCATGGGAGAGTTCCAAGGCAAACGCCATTTCTGACCAAAAAGAACC
Source organism: Sinocyclocheilus anophthalmus (assembly GCA_018155175.1). NCBI lineage: Eukaryota > Metazoa > Chordata > Actinopteri > Cypriniformes > Cyprinidae > Sinocyclocheilus > Sinocyclocheilus anophthalmus. The sequence continues at coordinate 178,755 of JADLZN010011766.1, forward strand.
CAAAGGCTCGTCTCTCATTTGCCAAAAAATTTCTTGATTATCCCCAAGACTTTTGGGCAGATATTCTGTGGACTGATGAGACAAAAGTTGAACTTTTTGGAAGGTGTGTGTCCCGTTACATCTGGCGTAAAACCAACACAGCATTTCATAAAAAGAACATCATACCAACAGTCAAACATGGTGGTGGTAGTGTGATGATCTGGGGCTGCTTTGCAGCTTCAGGACCTATACGACTTGCCATAATTGACGGAACCACGAATTCTGCACTGTCAGAAAATCCTGAAGGAGAATGTCCAGCCATCAGTTTTGTGACCTCAAGCTCAATCGCACTTGGGTTATGTAGCAGGACAATGATCCCAAACGCACCAGCAGGTCCACCTCTGAATGGTTCAAGAAAAACTAAATTAAGGTTTTGAGTGGCCAAATCAAAGTCCGGACTTAAATCCGATTGAGATGCTTAAACAATCCATTCATGCTCGAAAACCCTCCAATGTGGCTGAATTAAAACAATTCTGCAAAGAAGAGTGGGGCAAAATTCCTCCACAGCGATGTGAAAGACTCATTGCCAGTTATCGCAAACACTTGATTGCAGTTGTTGCTGCAAAGCGTGGCACAACCAGTTATTAGATTTAGGGGCAATTACTTTTTCACGTAGGGCAAGGCAGGTTTGGACAGCTTTGTTCCCTTAATAAAATAAATAATCATTAAAAAAATAGCATTTTGTATTTACTTGCATTATCTAAGTGTACTATTAAAATTTGTTTGATGATCTGAATCTTTTAAGTGTGACAAATATGCAAAAAATTTCAAATAACAGGAAGGGGGCCACCACTTTTTCACACCACTGTATATATTTACAAAGCCCCAAACCCTAAAAGTAAATCAAATGATTGTAACAAATTATCAAATGATTAATTAAATTAATTTAATTTAAATGTAAGTACACAGTAAATATAAAGTGGGCCCCTTCAGTTAACTGAGTGAAAGTGGAGCTGTTGTAAATGAGGTAAAACAATTAATTTCAAGCCATATTAGGACATGAAGAAAAAAAAAAGTTTAGATATGTCATTTTGATTACCAAATATGAGTTTTAAATTAAGGGATCAAATTAGTGACTGTAAGGGGACTTTAAAAAACGGGCAGATCTAATTATTCTGCTATCCTGAATATGCACAGTTATATGGTTAGTTACATATTATGCAACTGCAGTCCGTGACCTTATGAGAACAGACCTGATATTGTGACCGTATTCCGTAAACAGTATTCCACATAGTGTGATCTCTGGCATACTGTACATTTTGGCAAATGTAATATTCCATATTCACATACAAGCATACTGTACATGGCAGAAAGAGTAGGCTGACGTATGTGCGCTATGAACACAGCACACATGCCGTCAAATACAAGCAGTATATTAAGACAATAACTGAGGACGTACTGGCAAAATCACAAGGATGTCTCCGTAAATTAGTATCTTATTCTTCTTTTTTTGGCAGCAGCTGTCATATCATATTCTCTCACTTGCTTTGTCAAAGACAACCTCCTTAATGCCTCCTTAATGAGGCTATAAATCTCATTCACTGTCTTTCAAGTATGACGGTAGCGTTATTGCACGAGGCTGTTATGGGTGAGATGATTGTTTCTTTGGTCACATAGCTCTCATCTAAATCACCAGGACCTTTTTCCATTACAGGTGACACCGCTAATCATCACAGCACAAAAAATAGCATGTGCTCAGCTCATCCATTAGGGTTTAAGTGAGTGAATCAGTGTATTGATGGATGAAATATGCAGAAATGTGGTATGACCAATGATCCAGTGCAGGCATGTATGTACTGCACACGCAATACTTAGAGGGGTCATATGATGCGATTTCAAGTTTTCCTTTCTCTTTGGAGTGTTACAAGCTGATTGTGCATAGATAAGATCCCTGAAGTTGCAAAGACTAAAGTGTCAAATTCAAAGAGATATTCTTTATAAAATTTCAGAGTCGGCCACGCCTACCTTAAACGTCTCATTCTAACACGCCCCCACATATCTACCTCACTATGTGGAAATATTAGCATAATGCGGCCCAAATGTGCACGCAAAGAAAGCAGGCATGGTTTCAGTAACCGCAGTTTAGTGTTGAAGCAGCCATGTCAGGGATATGCTGTGTGTTTCAGTGCGAAAGCAAAGCACTTTATTTGGCCTTCCTAAAGTAGACGCATTTAGAAATCTTTAAGATTACTTACAACAGAACAGCAATGCATTTTATGGACGACCGTTTCGTGAACCTAGGAGAGGAGGTAATTCTGACTTTGCTATGACAATCTGGCGCTTCTGAATCAGCTACTGTTTTGTTATTAGTTTAAGTATTTGCTATTGACTGTTCAAATGCGGAGTTTTGCGCATCGTGTGTGTGTGCGTGCGTGCGTGCGAGAGAGAGAGAGAGAGAGAGAGAGAGAGGTTGTGTGTGTGTGTGTGCGTGCGCGCGTCAAACGAGAGAGAGAGAGCACACATCACAGTGGAGTCAGCTATCTTAACCGTGGCTTGTGTACTGCACGCATACCAGCTTCATCACTGTGTCTGTCACGCGACTCTGTTCCCCTTTCGGGCTCTGTCTTTACATTTATTTTGAAAGATGAAGCTCGCGATTATGATAAGGGACGTTACATTTCCGACGAGTGCTTGTGGTGTTCGGCCAATCACAATGCACTGGGTCAGCTGGCCAATCAGAGCAGACTGCGCTTGTCGGAAGGAGGGACTTTGTTGAAAACGAAGCGTTTGAGAGAGGCGGGGCATAGAGGACTTACAATAATGTACAGTATTTGAAAAATAATGTGTTTTTTGAACATTAAAGCATCTGTTACACCAAATACACAAAATAATGATCTTTAAAAAAGCATCATATGACCCCTTTAATTGCGGGGTGAGTATATGGATAAGTGAAATTAACTTTTGTTTGCACATGTATGGAAACGGATGCACTCACCAAATATCTCTCCATTCCTGGCATATTCTGTGACTAGATAGAGCATGTTTTTGGTCTCCATGACCTATTGAAAGAGAGGAAACCTAATTATTATTCATTGCATGATTATGGGAATGCAATTAATACCACAAATCACAAAAACCACAAGAGCACAAGAGAATGACAGCATTTTCACCTGTCACAAGTGTTCACAATTGGCTTCAAGTGAGAAAACAATGCTACATAATTTTTTTGTGTGAGCCAAAGGAGAAGATGACAAGTGATTCACACAGCTATTTTCTCTACGCTGCTGTCCTCTCTGAGCACGCTAACAAAAGTATCATAGCATAACCTTGTCTTTTGGACATGTACCATGGTATTGCCATCTCTGAAGTACACTGGAGTACCATATTATAATACTGTGGTACATGATAGTAGCAATGATTCAGTACAATGGTATACGCAACTATCAAACATTTAAAAAAATGTATATTCCTCACAATATAAAAATTCGAGCTTGAGACTTTACACTTACAATACAATACCATAACAATTAATACAATAAATATAATAATAAAAATATATTAATTTTGTTAAATTAAATAATTGTACTAATTTATTGCTTATGTATTGTTCTTTTAGTTTTTGAATAATAATAATAGTTATTTTGGGCACAACTTCTTTTTTTTTTTTTTCAAACTAATTATTAAGTGAACCAGTGAATAATAATAATAATAATATGCATTATGACGTTACTGTTATTTTATCTTTAATTGTTAATTACCGTATTGACCTGAATATAAGACGATGTTTTTTTCTTGGAACTACATCTGAAAAAACGCGGTCGTCTTATTTTCAGGGTCTAGACTTTGACATGTCAATTCTCTGGTGTGTATGTGCTGTACATGTTGAAGAATTGACAATAAAGCAGACTTGACTTGACTAATACACCCACAAAAATAGGTGGCACCAAATACGCATAAAACGAGTGTGCCATGAAATACGTAATGTAATGCGTGTTGTAATGATCGCGAGTAAAAACAAAAGAAAAATAAACCTTACAGCTGCATGAGTTGTGACTGTCACGTTAGCCTGATGAGACCAAACACCCTTTGTGATTTTAAAACGCAAGACAGTACCCAGATTTGAAGACTACAGTAAATTTTAACTTCTACTGTTAATATACGATTTTGGTAGGCTACTATTAGATAGCCAAATGTCCGAATTCCTACTTTTTATGGTATCTCAAAAAGTGTATATTTTTTAAATGTGATTGTTGGTACATTTTACCAGTTTTTACCATACTTTCAAAACAAAAATTAAAATAGGAAAAATATGCAATATGAAATAATTGAAGACAAAATGTGTTTTACGGAGAAAAAAAAAGATTTGGTTTTTAAAAAGACTTTTCCAAAAGAAACATCTGGAAAAAGGGGGGGTCGTCTTATATTCGGGCCAACTGTAATTTTTAAAAAATAAGTAATATTTTACGGTCCCCCCCCCGCCCCCCATTTGACGTGCCAAAGGACAGTGAGCGTTTTTTTTTTTTGAAACTCTATTTAAATGTCCTAATACCGAACCAGACAGATCACAATATGAGCACTGCCTCTGGTAGAAGTCATAAACGGACTGCTGCTGATGCTGTATTTGTGTTGTGTAACAGCACAGGCAGCTGTTGATACTTTCAGCATCCAGACACAGAGTGACCTAAAAATCTTACATAACATAACAAGACTAACCCTATACAGCACCCAGATGAAACTTCTGGATTCAACAGTAGTCTCATGGGATAAATGCTAATACAGGTGACAAATCAAATTGCTTGCATGGGCAGCTGATGGATTATCACAAATGTATTATAAATATACACAATATGCACATTAATGATTATGATTTACCTGGTAAAGCTTGATGATGTGAGGATGGTCCAGCAACTTTACGATTTCCACTTCCCTGTAGATCTTCTCCAGGTTCACTGCATCTAGCTGGGTCTTGTCGATGATCTTAATAGCCACCTGCAATTCAGCAAAAATGTAATGTTAGTTGTACTGAGCTTTTGTTATTCATTATTTACAGTTAACAGAAAAATAAAGGAATTTATTTATCCACTGAGCTGCACTGCAATAATAAACGACAATACAATGAAACGGTAATAATTTACCTTTCTAAAAATCAAAAGACCACTTAGGCATATGCCATTTTTTTTACACTCCTTATAGTTGTAATAAGTAAAAAAAAAAAAAAATTGCTCATAGACTGTTTCCTTTCTCACGTCTTACTTTACAGCACCTTTTATAATTATGCAACTGCAACTGGATATACAGCTGTTCCACTTTTGCCTCTAAGTGAGAAATGGTGGGAAGCTGCATGACTTGTTTGGTTTTATCTGAACTGATCTTGACTGCAGCTCTTAGTCACTCTACAACTCAAGTTCAGAGAGTAAACTGGGTTTTTTCATAGCACAACAACAATGAAGGCTAATACTAATCCAACCTGATGACAGAGAAGCAAAAGGCAGATCCAGCTAGTGCCTGTTATTTAAATAAAATACACATTACGCAATGCACAATTTAAGTACTTCATCTAGATAAACAACAATCTGAACGTGTAAAAAATGTTTCCACTTATAATTTGCCACTGTGTCCTAGATATCAAAGGTCAGTGTTGTCTGTTTTGTTTTGATCGAAGCAATTCATATAAAATTTGAAACCACATTTTCTGTGAAGAACATGTTTCTTTTTGATTTTTAAATGAAAATGTAAGTCTTAAAAATGCTTAAATGTTACATTTAAAAGTCTCGTAAGTAGTTTGGTTAGTGAAGAAATAAAATGTTAAAATATTAATATTTTTAATAAACAAATTTCTGTATGGCAAGTCAAAGTCAGTATGGTGACACCAACATGAAGAAATCCATAATGTCATGTGACAAAAAACAGGGGACCCCCTTTAGAGCGTTTTTTCATTTAAATTTCACAAAGTATTTTGACTTTTTAAATGCAACTCACATTTTCAAAGTCAAATAGAGTAACCCCAAGAAATCATAATAAAATAATAAAAACTCATTATATATGTATATATTACATATCATATATGAACTAAAACTTGCACACTGGAGTATTTTTTTATAGTTTTATTTTATTTGATTATTTTTAGTTGATAATTACACCACGTGACATAGTAAAAGTCATTACATCTTTTCTTTGTGCAAAACTGTATAAACGCTTTTCAGAAATGTATGAAGTAACCGTGAGTACAAATACAACATTACGATATAAGAACTTAGCACATGTGTTTTAAACTGCATTTTAAAGATGTTTCTATTTTTCATCTCGCAGATCACATTTGACGCAGACTCAAATACAACTTCCAAATATTTAGGCTTAACATTTTCTATAGATAGGCTATTCTCCTCCTACCTGAAAAGTGAAAATTGTAAGTTTTTTTGATTGCACAAACGCATGTAAATCGAAAACACTAGTGTGTGAGTGAACGTGTGTGTGTGTGTTACTCACCTCAGATGTCGTGATACGATGTCTCGCCAGCTTCACAACTGCAAAATTGCCTTTTCCCAGCGTGCGCTCAATATCATAAAATCCCACGCGAACCGGAGCCCGCTGCGACGGCTTTTGGTCCTGGGCGGCCATGACCATAGTTTTCTAGTGAACTACTGGATAAAGAGGTGTGTGGATGATTTGGCCACCTTCACCTGCTCATACAAAGCAATTCAAGTGGCAGGTATGATTTTGTTTCTAATGCCAAAGCTAAAATGCAAATGGGGCATATGGGTGCCAAGGGCTCCTGCACATGTCTTCGTTTCCAGATAAGGGCTCTAACATGACTGAAATGAGAGCGCATTCCGCTCTGATGCTCGGCATGAGGAATGATGTTCTGGCGCTCGAGCTCGACATGCATTGACGTCAGTGCTGAAGGGATTTTATAAAGGGGCGGATCTCACAAAGCGGCTTCAACGTCCGAGACCAGCGTATCACCAAGACAACCTTATCCACTGCGTACGTCAATCAGTGGCTATTGCAGTCTCTACAAACACTTTCAACTCCGTTGCTTACATCTGACCTTCGAAAACCCAAATGCATTTCATTGTTTAGAATCACTGAAAAGATCCTGCACGCGACACCATACCACAAGTAAATATAAGTACGGATTTTTATGAATTTGGGCTGCATGCATTTTTCATAGACGACTGATTTTGCTTACTGCGTGAAAAAAGAAAAGAAAGAAAGAAAAGAAGAAAACAGGCATAGATAGAGGGAGCTCCGTGCTTGAATTGCAGCTGACATCATTGCGTTGCTTCATATTTTGAATTTATTTATTTATTTGTTTGTTTTTTGTGTGTTTATTTAACACCCAGATGTGGAAACGGAACCCTAAAAACATAACAACAACGATAATACTACTACTACTACTACATGTTATTATTATCCACTATTGTTGTTTTATATTTTTGTGACTTTATAGGGTCTAAAACGTTGACAAGTAATGTATGTCAATGCACATATGCGTATAAAGATAATATTGTGTCTATTATGCATACCAAATGGCTTTGCAGTATTTAGAATAACAACTTTGATTACACATGAAATATTGCTATTTGGAGTGAAAATATTCTAGAATTTCTTTTTAATTTAAAATATACATTTTTCAAATAAATAAAATATATGTTTTAAAATGCATATAATGTTGTATTTTATTAACATATATTTGTACGTTTATTTAAACATCGGTAGAGCTGCACATCTACGCTCACAGGGCTCTGAGCATGTTGTCAGAGAGCGACCCCTGCTGTCAAAAACGCTTACTGCTGTTTTTAACCACACATGTACAGTACATAACTATAGATGGTGATGCCGAAATATGGAAGTAAAAATGTTTAGTTTCAACTTCATTCATTTGTTTGTTTATTAAGGCTTCACATCACTGCATTCACATTCCGATATTTGCATATAAGAAACTTGAAGGATGTTTGATCATTCACAGGAAAAGACAGTCTGCAAGAGATTGTCACAGTGTAATTACTGAGCCCCATACAGCACATCCAGTAAAAGCAGCATAACAGGGTCATGCAAACCAACCAGTGAGGGCAAACAAGCTATCTCATATCTGAGCATCTCATTCTGATTTGTTGAGCAGCTTGTTTGTAATATTGTACCACCTTTTGAGTGTCTATCCTCCAGAATTTGGCTTTAAGATGCATTAAAAACACCTAAGTATTACTGCATCACTGTTATAGATATTTTATGTGTCATAGGAGCCTATAAAAACTAAAATCATAATACAAATAAAAAAAAAAATGGGCAAATTACATCTGATAATCATATGGGACCCGTAAACTTCAGATGTTGTTGCACTGAAAGTCTGACTGAATTAATGGTAGATCTGCAGAAATCTGGGTATTGGCTTCTCTAATCAGGGTTATAATAGTTTGAAAATAAAATTCAAACCATAAAAATGTAGCCTACTTACTTTAAAGTAATCACTAAGTGAAACAAAATATTTAAAAAACTTTACATTTAAATCTGTTTTAGCTAATGTTATTTCAGCCAAAGCAACAATTATCATTTTCGTTTAGTTTTAGTAGCTTATTAAAAAAAACGAAAACTAAATAAGCTGAAACTATAAACTAAAACTTATAAACTGTATTGAAAAAACCCTAACTAATAATAATAAAAAATGCTAAAACTTTAAATAAAAATTAAAACGAAATGGAACATATAAATATAAATCGAATTCCTAATATTAACAAAAACTATATGAACAAAAACACAAACTAACGGTTTATGAATGATACTAAAATAACACACGCTCTCATTCATTCAATACAGTACAGGGTACACACATCCAGGCCTCTTTTGAGCTCTAGCGTCCTCCTGATTTGATAACCTATACTGAAATAGATAATATTGGATATCTGGCACCAAGGAAATACTCGGGTAAGACATTATTTTTACAGGAGAATATGCAGTTAAATGCTAATGTTCACCTTTCATATCAGTAGCCATATAATTCATCCATCCATCCCTGGTCTCTGTAATATCTCCCACTTCCACGGCCTTGCAGTGTGTCATACAAATCGTTGGTCACAAAGCCGCTCTCAGTGCTGGTCAGTGTCACAAAACCACTTTCAGTGTCCCGGCCTGCCAAGTTGTCGTAATCTCCAGGTGGAGTGTCTGGAGAAGAACCCAGGAAGGAAGTGTTCTTGATGTCAGGCCGCGTGCCGGCCAGGTCTGATTCATGCTGCCTTCGGATGACGTTATAGACGTCAGGGCTTGGGCTGTTGCATCTTTCTCCAGCGGCCCAGTATCCTGGCTCCTTTGGAGGGGTCTCAGTCTGTTGTTTCTTCCTGCATGCATAAATGATGTTGTATGCCATCAAATTGATCATATTTAAAATGCTTCTGATCAGAAAGAGAGCAGTCAAACAACGCACCTCTTTGTGAACAGCTTAAAGCAGAAAACACTCGTCGCCACAATCAACAGCAGCAGAAGTGGGATGGTTGGCAGCACAATGTAAGCAATATTAAGAACGTTGTCTGAAAGACATGCAACAGGACATTGGTTAGTGTGAACAATAAAGTCTTTATTTACACTTCTTTTCCAAGTTTGGGGTTGGTAAGATTTTTTTCATATTTTTGAAAGAAGTATCTAATGCTCACCCAGGCTGCAGTAATATTGTGGAATTTTTACAATATAAAATGATTGTTTCCATTGTAATATATTTTCAGCAGACATTATCCCAACCTTCAGAAATCATGCTAACACGCTGATTTGTTGCTCAAGAACAAAATTCTTATTATAATCAATATCTCATTATTATCAAACAGTTGCGCTGCTTAATAATTTTTGTGGAAACTGATACAATTTTCATATTCTTTGCTTATATAAATTCATTTATTATTTTAATATCTTAGAATAAATCTTATAAATTTTTGTAACTATGCATGTCTGGAAAACTTTATCAAATTTAATATGTAATTAAGGCTTTAAAATACACCAGGGCCCTTATTCATGAAAAATCTTAGTGCTAAGAGTTGCTCCTAGTAACAAAATTCTAAGAAAATTCTTAGAAATGTGGGTGTTTCCTCTTAAAATTAAAAAAAGAAAAAAGTAATTCAGAAAGCATCTTAACCTTAGAAAGTCCTTAAGGTCCAACTGTTTGATGACGACGATGACTTTTAGAGGCTTACGAATTCTTTATCAGTGGATAAAATGGCAACACATGAAAGAGGGAAAAATGTGTTGCAACACCATGCATGACAGTGATTAATAAGACCTACACATTAGATGGTGCAGGTATAATGTTTGTGACCGTCCTTATTAGAGACAACGCTAACATCTCCGCACCGCACAGAATGGAAGTGATCACTACATAACTACATAACATATTTGGCAACCTCGAAAAATCACTATGCAGCAGGATGATTTGGGTCGTTCACAACCTTCTATAAGCAAAGTGGTCACAAACAATTACATCACTTTCAGAACCTTATTGTGTCGCTATTCATTTCCTATAAAATACGTTAAGTATGACAGCATTGTAAATAAAAAAATAAAGAATATATATACATATATAATGTCTGTGTGTGAGAGTATGGTAAAATCTGAAAAATTATGCCTGTAATTTCAAAGTGAAGGCTTATAATAGACCCTACACTTAAAAGCACTCTTTATTTCCAACCAACCAATCACAGTCTTCAATAGACTGTGTCATAGCTATCAATGGGGTCAGCCCCACCTCCTCACTAAGATGAAAGTTTTTGTCTTTTCCTCACTCAAAGTTGCTCTAAGATGGGTCCTGAATTGCTCTTAAGCTAAGACTCCTACGTAGAAATTTTTAAGCGACATTAGGAGCTTTCCTAGAGGAATCTTAGTTCTGTCAGGACCACTATTGTCAATATAACTTACGATTAGCATACATTTTAGGTTGGGGGAAGGATTCTGTTCTGGGCAACACTCCCATCCAGGCAGCCTAGCATGGATAGGAGCAGGGAGAGCAGAATACCCCCCCTAGGGTAAAAGAACAGAACCAACATCAATGATAAACGTAGCAGATACCATTAATGTTCTACGTGATTATTTTAACAACATGATTCAGTGGTCTGACTCAATGATATATTCACTGCCAAGTCCTGACTGGACGAGAGGAGGAGCTGGGTGATTAGTTCCTGAGCGTAGCGATAGCTGCTGAATAATGACTGAAGGGACCTTATTTTATGAATTATGATTGGTGTCGTGATCCTATAGGTAGTCGTGGATCAGCTAAATGTTAGCTTGACTAACATGGCCTGCCAGAACTATCGCTACGCTCCATAATACGGGCCCAGGTATTCGGTTAAGTTTTAAGTCAACACAGTATACCATAAACAAAGTTGTAAATAAAACTCCAATAAGTTTATTGGTGTACATTTTATATACTACTTCTACTTAAATATTTAATGTTTCATTCATTGTTCCATACCATTTTTTTTCAATGTACAGTGGGGTCCAAACTTCTGAGACCACAGTGTCTAATTCTATTTCAATAGATTTTATTGCAAATTATACCATCAGCATAATCATTTGAATGAAAACTTGCATTATGATTCAAGATGATTTAAAGAGCAGCTTGTGCTTCAGTGGAAGCAGGAACATCTGATCGTGTCTACAGAGAGTCACATGACCAATGATACAAGTTTTACTTCATTAGTGACGCAGAAATAGTTCAGAAGCTGAAATATTTGTCTTTTATTTGCATCATAATTCTTTCAAAATCGTAAAATTTGGTTTACTCCAGGTATTTCAGGTTTGAATTTTAAAAAAAAATCTCAGATTTTAGAACCCATTGTATTGTGTTAACAGGTATTCATGTCATGACAGTCTTCAACCCTGTCTGTGAGAACAAGACTCACCTGGAGGTTCCACCCTCATGCCATCATCCTTGTCTGTGACAGAGGGGTTTTGGGGTATTCTGGGTGTAGGAAGAGCACCTGTAATGTTTGTGATATAGGTTTTATGGTATTATCTAATGTAAGACATCAATATAGCAGCATAACAAACAGAAAAAAAGTATAAAACAAACAAACATAAATAAACCAATAAATGCAGACTTTCCCATATTCACGCAAAATGGCACAATAAAATGAATCCATTCAACATTAGGCAAGTGGTCCTCAACCTTCTTGACTCAAAGGGTCTCCTTTGTTCAAGACAATATTTGAAGGTCCTTCCATCTACACACTATAGTACTTCTGTTTTTTCTTTGTAAGTACAATTGTTAATTAGACTACATTTAAATAATTTTAAGAAAAAAAATTCTATCATCATTGACCTGTTCTCAAGTTGTTTCAAACTTGTATAACCAAACAGTTGACCATAGCCATTGACTTCTATAGTATTTTTTCCATACTATTGAAGTCAATGGCTACCGACAACTGTTTGGTTACCAACATTCTTCAGAATATCTTTTGTTTGCTCAACAGAAGAAAGAACTCCTTCAGTAAGAAGTAAGGGTGAGTAAATAATGACAATTTTCTATCCCATTAAGGCCCTCTCACAGGAAGAATGATGAATATACATATATATTTTATCGATATCATATATCTGAGAGAGAGAGAGAGAGAGAGAGAGAGATAAAGATAAATATGAAACTTACATTAACATTGTGTTTATTATAAGCGCTTGCTGCAGTAATGTAGTCTGCTGCTTTAAAGGCCTGAACTCTTTGAAATTAGGTCGATTCTTGATCAGCTTAACACACACACACACCCACACTATACAGTTGGGTACGGAAAGTATTCAGACCCCCTTACATTTTCACTCTTTGTTATATTGCAGCCATTTGCTAAAATCATTTAAGTTAATTTTTAATGTACACACAGCACCCCATATTTTCAGAAAAACACAGAATTGTTGACATTGTTGCAGATTTATTAAAAAAGAAAAACTGAAATATCACATGGTACTAGTATTCAGACCCTTTGCTGTGACACTCATATATTTAGTAGAAGCACCCTTTTGATCTACTACAGCCATGAGTCTTTTTGGGAAAGTGCAACCAGTTTTTTCACACCTGGATTTGGGGATCCTCTGCCATTCGTCCTTGCAGATCCTCTCCAGTTCTGTCAGGTTGGATGGTAAACGTTGGTGGACAGCCATTGTTAGGTCTCTCCAGATATGCTCAATTGGGTTTAAGTCAGGGCTCTGGCTGGGCCATTCAAGACAGTCACAGAGTTGTTGTGAAGCCACTCTTTCGTTATTTTAGCTGTGTGCTTAGGTCATTGTCTTGTGGGAAGGTAAACCTTCGGCCCAGTCTGATGTCCTGAGCACTCTGGAGAAGGTTTTCGTCCAGAGATCCCTGTCTTGGCACATTCATCTTTTCCCGTCGATTGCAACCAGTCGCCTTCCCGCAGCTGAAAAACACCCCCACAGCATGATCTGCCACCACCATGCTTCACTGTTGGGTCTGTATTGGACAGGTGATGAGCAGTGTCTGGTTCTCTCCACACATACCGCTTAGAATTAAGGCCAAAAAGTCTCATCAGACCAGAGAATCTTATTACTCACCATATTGGAGTCCTTCAGGTGTTTTTAGCAAACTCCATGTTCTTGCACTGAGGACAGGCTTCTGTCTGGCCACTCTGCCATAAAGCCCGACTGGTGGAGGGCTGCAGTGATTGTTGACTTTCTACAACTTTCTCCCATGTCCCGACTGCATCTCTGGAGCTCAGCCAGTTATCTTTGGGTTCTTCTTTACCTCTCAAACCAAGGCTCTTCTCCCCCGATAGCTAGTTTGGCCGGACGGCCAGCTCTAGGACGGGTTCTGGTCGTCCCAAATGTCTTCCATTTAAGGATTATGGAGGCCGCTGTGGTCTTAGGAACCTTAAGTGCAGCAGGAAATTTTTTGTAACCTTGGCCAGATCTTTGCCTTGCCACAATTCTGTCTCTGAGCTCTTCAGGCCGTTCCTTTGACCTCATGATTCTCATTTGCTCTGTGAGCTGTAAGGTCTTATATAGAGAGTTGTGTGGCTTTCCTAATCAAGTCCAATATGTATAATCAAACACAGCTGGACTCAATGAAGGTGTAGAACCATCTCAAGGATGATCAGAAGAAATGGACAGCACCTGTGTTAAATATATGAGTGTCACAGCAAATGGGTCTGAATACTTAGGACCATGTGAGATTTCAGTTTTTCTTTTTTAATAAATCTTCAAAAATTTCAACAATTCTGTGTTTTTCTTTCAATATGGGGTGTTGTGTGTACATTTAATGAGGAAAAAAATTAACTTAAATATTTTAGCAAATTGCTGCAATATAACAAAGAGTGAAAAATTTAAGGGGGTCTGAATACTTTCCGTACCCACTGTATATTCAACAGCTGGAAAAAAATATTTTGAAAGTGGTTACAACAATATCGTTACTCTGTGTCGTTAAAGCTAATGTGGACATCCTTATTCTCATAGAATTAGAACAATTATTAAAACTTTATAGTTATATGTAGTTATTCTTGGTGCACAAGCCTTTTTTGGGGCCCACTGGAAAGTTGCTGAGGCCCCCGACTGGTTGAACCACGGCACTGCAGTGAACCACTGCAATAGTTATGCTTACGTAAAAAAAATATTTTAACAAAATCATTTGTACTAATTATGCAGAGGTACTATATTAATATACAAATCAATTAGTTTTCTCAAGCACAATATCCCTATAGCTTACCTTCAAATGTTCTATTTTCTGCAGGAACGGGTGCTGGAGGATTATCTGAAACATCACATGAAGACCATGGTACCATATACTAAACAGTTCTTAATGTTCTAGGAAGCTCTAATCAAATATTGCAACTAATAGCACTGAAAATAATACTACAAATATTAACTTTTAAATAAATTTCTACATTTTCTGAAGAAAATGTGAATGGTAAATGAGCACCCCTCAAATCTCTATAATATTCTGCTCTCCAGATATGTGGTCTTGTCTGGAATGCAAGCGAATGGGATTTTTTTACACTTTTTTCCCATTGTGAACCAGATGGAAATCATAAGCCTAATTGCTTCAAAAAATAATAGCATGCCTCTCTTAAGAACGCTGCACTATTTGAATGTGTCATTCATGTCTGTAGAAACAGTGTGGGATCTTAATTGGGTAAGAAATCAACTGAATAAAACACGCCTTCCCAACCTTTGGTGTACTTGCAGACAAAGTTGTTTTTGGTTTCACAATTGTCATCATTCCACTGGAACATGTAAGGTCCAGCCTGACCTGGAGGAGCAGAGGGCTGATGGTACATCACTACACACACCTCAAATCCACAAGAAGGCTCATCCCAGTGCCAGTTCCTGTCACACACACACACACACAAAACCATGAGCAAAAGCACCTACAAAGGAAACGTGTCTAATGTGGCTCTCGTCACACCTGAAGGTTGCTCGGCTTCCATCCAGCCAGTAGTATTGAGAAGGACAGTCTCCGTTGATCTCCTCATAGCCTTGATCCCTACGGAGCCCGATCCAGAAGTCTCCGTCTGATGCTTTCAGTTCATGGATGAAGTTTTCTATCAGTGTCTGCTCAGTCTTAGACTCAATACTGAGAAGGTCTCCACCATCACTCCTGCAGGCTCGACTCGCATCTTCAAAGTTGAGTTTACGCCGAGTGTCTTGAAAATAGGCGATTTTATAGCAGGGCTTCTCAGTGCCACGCTTGCATATTTGCTGGCCTTGAGAGACACATTATAGATGTTAGGAAAGACAATGGAATGTAAAATGATTCAAGTCTTTCAATTCATCTTGTGTACTTTTATTTAGAACGCTTAAACACGGTTTATTTAGAACAAACAAACAATGTGTTCCTTTCCCCTGATCATATGTACTCAGAAAGTACATACAATACACTAATCTGAACCTCAGCTTACAAGAGAGTTTGTTATAAAACATTTACAATAAAGAAAAACAAAGCACATTTCGAATCACTGAAAAGTGATTCTGTATTCACTGAGTGACTGTAAGTGCACTGTCAGTACAAAATGTCAGCTATTGTAAATGGAAAATCTAAATTTCTTCATGCACAAAGCCCTTTATTCACAAGTATACATTTGATTATTTTTCTAAAGCATGGGTTTTTCAGACAATCCGCAAATCCAGGGACACCCAATAGGCTATAAAAAGCGTTTTCCTTATTAAAGAATATTAATAACGTCTCCCACAAGTGTTTACGATAACAAATCTTGCCCAACTACTTGAGTCAGGGATGAAAACGTGGCCAGGGTGTTCAAAGTAGGCTACCTTTTTCCTAAAAGTGTAAAAATTTAAAGATAAAATGAAAGGCAATTATGATTACATTTCGCTCTATGGATGGCATATAAATATATAGACACGGGATGAGACTGAGCTGTCATTTCATTTAGAGAAAGCCATTAGTGTCTGCGGCAGAACATAGCCTACCTCTGGGCTCGTAAATGTCTGCACCACAGGGAGGAAGGACAACACATTGGGTTTACAAGTGGTGAAGAGAGAAAACAGACATGCGATCAAACAATCACTTATTCCGTACATTCAGTCATCTATATTAAAATTATACACAGGAAACGATGAGTCGTTAGCTAACCCCCCCCCCCACCCCCCCCCCCCAAGTAGCTACGTGAGTGGGGGGAACCCCCCGAACCCCCCCCCCCCCCCCCAAAACACAGAAAAAGTATTGAAAAACCTTTTAAATGACAACATATTACCATAGAGAACTGTTTCTATATGATGAATATTATTACCAAGAAGGTTGTCAATGCACACGAGACACTACAGTAAAAATGAAAACGATATCTCAAATCTTTTTCAGCTTAGAAAGCGTTTCTTTCTAATATCATATCTATGGTTTAGTATTTTAAAACAGTCGAGTGCAGTAACTTACCGCCCAGAAGCTTTGATGCGCACGCAGAGACGCTGAGTAAAACCAGCACGCGGCCACATTTTCTCATCAAATCCATTTTATCACCTTCTATCAAACTTCCATGGGTCTTAAAAGTAATTTCACGAAGTCAATGAAAAGCCAGGAAAAAAGAGAAGAACATCCAACACCAGGAGAGCTTGGTCCAGTAGAAACCCGATCACCTGTCTCGTTATCCGCTGAAATCTTCCAGAATGAGACGCGCGAGCGTGACCGACCGCACAGACGATCACAGCACGTCATCAAATGACAGTAACTAACACGCCACGGGCTTTTATTTGTAGATATTAACAAATCACGTAAAAGATTACAAGTGCACAGTGCTCACTGCTGGTCTTTATTTAATATTTGAAGGCAAACCGACCATTTTTTAGGCATATGATAAACACAAATAGCTGCATTATAAGTAAACATCTTTGCTCTGTTTACTATGCTAAAATTACAAAGTATGTTCTTTAATATCATCAATATGTTTACTGGAGCTTCTGAACTTCTTTCTGGTCCTCATCCACAGATGCTGAAAGGGTTTCTGGAGCCAATCTACACAGAAATGATTCAGTGTTTTCAAAATCCACTTGGTTCATAATAGAAACATTATTTGAATACATAATTTTATACAAAAGAAAATGCATTTTCTGTTTTGCATTGTTTTAGATGTAGCAAACAAGTTCATCTAAGCATGACTGTATTATGTGTCATGCTTCCACATTTAACGTAATGTTGCTAGAAACCAATCTACCACACAGGCTACTGAAAGTCTTCCTTCATGCCATTAAGTAAAGGTTTTTGCAATGACGCATTTATCAGAAAGGGAATTGTTTTGGATAATAGGACAGGTAATCAATGCAGGTTTGAGCTGTCTGTACAGAGCAGAGCAGAAAAGATCAGACAGATTTCAGATCAATATCCAAGCCTCAATATAAGCTTAAGTTGGTTTTCCAATAACCCTTCATCACTGGGTCTGGAAATCAATTATAGTAGGCTAGAAATCCATATAATAATGAAAATGTTAGAAACTGTCAGTAATTTTCCTCTCTTTCCAGCTGTCAAACCATTTCCCCCTTACTAGTTTACCTGTTTAAATAATACTTGAGGCCCTATGTGCTTTTCCCTTTTATAATTGGATGTGATTTACAGAAGCAGCATCAGTGGAATAGCTCCCCTTTTGCTGTCCACAGCAGTAAATACTATTAAGCACACAATTACTATTACTTTATTGAATGCAGTAATACATTGCACTGCACCATCACCTTTCATTGTGAAAAGTTTATTGCGCTGGTATCTATAAGTCACAAAAGATACAGTGAAAGATAATTTTCCAGATGAAATTATAATCAGATAGAGTATATTAATCTCTGACAGAAAAGAGAAATAACATTTTTTTCCACTAGGTTGCCTTTTTTTGTTTTGTTTCAGTAGGAAATCATCTCCTTCTGTTGAGAATATACATTAAAACTGTATTAATTATGCATGACATTAAAAACAAGGGACTCAAAATGACAATTTAAATCAGTTTTTGTTTGTTTTATAGTAAATATTTAAATTAGATATGCTCACCAAGGCTGATCAAAATAAATATTTTGATCAGTAAAACAGTAATATTGTTTTACAATATTTATATATTATTTTATACATTACAATTTAAAATAACTGTTTTCTGTTTTATATAGTAATATATTATCTTTAGTGTCAGATGATTCTCAGAAATCATTGGAAATATTGGTTATCATCTTTCTTCTTTTCTTCTTTTTATTATTAGAAACCTTTTTAACATTATAAAAGTATTTACTGATAGTTTTGATTGATTTAATGCAGCCTTAATCTTAAAAAAAGACCCCATATGTTTGAACAGTGAGGTATGGATACTGTAAAAAATATTTTTCGAACTTGTAAATAAAACAAAGATTATTGTGTATGCTTTGAAGAAAATACTACTTCAGTCTTTTTACTTCAAAATTTCATATATAATTTAATGTTACTTGCCGTTTCTTTTATTTGTGGAATTTACTCGCAATATCTGAGTGAAAATATTTTCAAAGTATTTTTTAAAAAGTGTATTTATATATAAGTATTGACACCTAAACTTGAAAACTATTAGCAGTATCATAAAAAATGTAGCTCTGTATGTTATACAGCTAAAACGGAGATGCTTAACATCCCTCCCAGCCACCAAAATGAATAAACACAACAAAAACAACTTCAGTGCAGATTGTATTAGGCTTGTAAGGTACTCAGCAGGGGTTGGATAAAGCACCACCACCCCACAATCATCAGGCTGCTCCCCAGGGAGACATCAAAGTCTTGAGGAAGCCCACCCCTCCTTTCCTCTCCTCCTCTATAGGGGAGGATGCCCTAAGAAATGCTGAGGCTCTAGGGAAAATGTGCTGAGGAAGGGAGAGAGAGCACTCTAATGAATAGGAGAGAAATAAAACACTTGGCTGTCTGAGGAACCCTGTCCTGCAGCATCCAAAAAGACCTGAGATGAGGTTTAGGCTGATACAAACTGAATGGAGAGACTTGATGTTTTAAGCTAATGGGGCCAAGTACTTCTTTCCAAGTATTTTTTTCCTTAATTCGCTCATCCCTCTGCTTTTTTAGAAGCGCAATAATCTGCTCTCGTTTCTTGGCCTAACATAAAAAAGAAAATGCATTTAAGAAAGTAAATGCACAACCAGGGTACACTGCATAAAAAAAACAAGGTACACTGCATAAAGGTTGAATTATAATACTATTATGAAATTAAAACTATTTAAGCAAAAATTATTTTAGAATGACTAAACATCAATGTAATTTTAGTATTATGTATAGTTTTTATTACAATTCATTATTATTTAATTAGCTATTATTTTCATACTTTCAGTTTTCATTTAAATTTTAGTAATTTTTTGGGGAATTTTGTCATTTGTTTTTGTCATTTTATTATATATACGATTATTATTTTCAATATTACTACTTGAACCGAGAGTGCTCAATGCACTGCAACTTAAGAAAACACATGCAAAAAGAAAAAGCACCAGCAAATTAAGAAAGCATCTTCATCAGTTTGACAGCGCATGTGCTGCAAATACTTGAGTCCCAACACAACCAAATACTGAAACAAGCTGCATATTAGCCACAACACAACCAAACATAAAAACGCACTGCAAGTATTGCACAGACCACAATGCTCACAAAAGTTAACCACGGTTTTATTATAGTAAAAGTGTAGTTGTAAAAGTAGCCAGCTTACATAAGGTTTCAGCTCCTTAACGTCATCTTATTTAGGCTAATAATATAAAAAAAGCTAAGGAATCATATGATCAGGATGTTAAAATAAACAAAAATCTCACCTTTCAGAGCAGACATTTATAAGCATGTCCCAGGTTCATCACTTGGTTCCCTTAAACATTTCCGATTTAGTCTGTGCGTATTTGCAGCACGTTCGTATTTGGTTGTGTTGTGAGTATCTGCACCTCATTTCTGTTTTTGGTTTTGTTGTGAGTATTCGTGGCACATGTGCTGTCAAACTGATGAAGATGTTTTCTGAATTGGTGTTTTTTCAATTTGCTTGTGTTTTCTTAAGTTGCAGCGCGTTCTCGTTCACCGTAATTTATTTTTATTTCAGGTTGTTTTATTTGTATTTCCTTATTTAATGTTAACCAAACAGTTGATGGTATTTATTGACTTCCATAGTATGGGGGAAAAAAGTAAATGGCTACCGTCAACTGTTTGGTCATAGCCATTCTGTCACGGGATGCTGCTGGCTTGGAATGAAGCGCACGACGAAGGATCAGAGTTAACAAGGTTTTTAATAATGAATTCAGGAGTCCAACATGCAGCAACACAAATCCAAATCAATAGTGGACAAAAGACCAGGAGAGAACACAGGACTTATAAACAAGGAACATAATCAGGAAGAACAGAAACAAGTGGAGTAATTAATCAAAAACCATGGAACTTAGACACGGTCTCATCTAGGAAATGTGGAAACAGAAAGCGAACCAAAACAGACCATAACCGTCACACATACAGGTTTGGAATATCACTGAGATATGGATCTCCTATACAGGGGTTAAGAATTTAACTATTGTTTTGACATATAAGTTTTTTATCTCAGCTTTATTTCAATTAATAAAAATGGTTTGAATTAATTTTATTAGTTTAAGTGTTTATTTTAAAGGGGTCCTATTATGCTCTTTTACAATGTCTTGAATTTATTTTGGGGGTGTACTAGAACATGCTCTCATGCTTGGTGGTTCAAAAAACGCATTATTTTTTATATAATTTACATTATTACAATACCTTTCTCCCCATCCTGGTACAAATGGCTCGATTAGTTCCGGCTTTGATTAAGGTCCGCCTTCCGAAAAACAAAATTGTGTTGTGATTGGTTAGCTGTCCCATGCGTTGTGATTGGCGAACAGCTTAGACCAGGGGTGCCCAAACTCGGTCCTGGAGGGCCGGTGTCCTGCAGAGTTTAGCTCCAACCCCAATTAAACACACCTGAACCAGCTAATCAAGCTCTCATAGGCATACTAGAAACTTACCAGCAGGTGTGTTGAGGCAAAGGACACCGGCCCTCCAGGATTGAGTTTGGCACCCCTGGCTTAGACGGTGTTTCAGTACTGCCCCGCACCTTGCCAAAGCGCAAGTTTAGTTAATAACCGGTTCAGTACTACACTATTTACATGGGGGGGGGGGGGGGAAAAAAAAGATAGCATGTTTCATTTTTTTTCCGTCATCCACGACGAGTTCTGTCACATTGGTGACGTTGACCAATAGCAGCACAGAAGCTCTTTCATACACGGGTTTCAAACATGGCAAAACGAGAGATGATGGTGCTGCTAGGTGGAATTATGAGATGGAGGAAAGGTTCGTGGAGCTGTGGCAACAGTACTCCTGCCTGAAAGATGTGTCATCGAGGGACTACCACGACAGAACAAAGAAAGAAAAATGCTGGCGAATTATAGCGGAAGCGCTTCAGCAATGTTTACACTCTTGTTTTCGGAAGTCAGTCGCTAGTTCCGCCTTCTCGATGACATCACGCGCGTCGTTAAAGACGGCACGCGATGAATGGTCGGGAAGCATCGTGTAGTCTGACATGTTTCTTGTCCAAGACACGACAAGATTTTAGGAGTCAAAATCGTGCAATCTGACACAGTGACTATCGTGACCGACAAAAAATATTGTGTAGTCTGTGTAGGTGTGTAGGATGGCATCAATATTGCCATATCAATTTGAGCCGGATTCAGACCCAGAGAATATTGAACAAGAGGATCACGCAGAACCTTTGCACGCACGGCTATTGCAAGACATATTAGAGTGGTAACAACTCTTAAAAATAACTGCATTTACTATATGTACAGATAAGTGCATATGTATTATTTTTATTGTTATTTAATTCTAACATTATAATATGAATTGCAGTGAAACTGTTATACAGTTGAATTATTTATACCATAGTCCAGTGTTTCCCAGGCGGCATATATATGCAAACTCATTCTCTGCCAGCAGGAGGCGCTGTTGGAGTGGTAGATATCAATGTTTCCCCAGTAATGGCTGTACACAAAGCAGCGCTCCGCTAAAAAAAAGCACTGCTTTATCAGACATTACATGCAATTTTCTGAAGACAGTCGGTTTCCTTCAGAAATGCAGTGATATAAAAACACCCGCACTCAATGTAACACTGTAGTCTCATAATTGAAGTGCAAATTCTGCAGATTACATCATTGTCCAGTATTGTACTGTCAGCAATTTATTATAAAAACGTTTTCATAATTGTAACATACATATTTACATACATAATTATTCAGGTGCATGTGTAATAACTTGCGAAAACTTGAGGCTACAGCAGCACTTCTTCTTCGTCGTCTTGTCTGATGCACTCAACCAAGCGACCTCACCCCTCCCCAACCCCCAATCATTCAAATTTCTGTAGGCGGGAATTATTTTAATGATATTCTAATAGGCCGCTTTGTGACATCACAAAACCTGGAAAACAAACTCTGTAGTCCAAACGAGCCGTTCGTTGTAGTTCTTGAAAAGGGATTTTTTTAAAACGAAATATCTCCCTTTGGATTGGACTTTGAGATTTGTAAGTTTGAAGATCTTTTTTATGCCCAAACATACACACTGACTAAAATTCAAAAAGTGAAAAAGCATAATAGGACCCCTTTAAACACAAATACTAAATATATACATCATGTAAATGCAAAACCAGGGCACACTGCATATCAGTTACTGAATTTATCTACCAACACGTACATTGATGCCCATCTGTAAAAGACGGTGCATGATACATACACATTTATATGCACTGCTATATAATAGTACTGCTGAATAGGCTCAGCTGTCTGAGTATAGCAGTCGACAGCTGCACTTACTAAACAAGCCTCATAATTTTGATTTAGCGCCCATAGTTTCTGGCTGCACTTAATGTCATTTCATTAAATCCATTACATGCTTGTACACTGCAAACATTTTTCAAGCCAATGTCATTTTATGGCAGGTTAATCAGTTATAAAAATGTAATGTAATGTCTCTGTTGATTATTATCACCCAGTGTAAAAATCTGTCATATTGCAATCTGTTAAGACTCATACAACTAAATCAAATGAGTTGTGGAACAGTACAATACATCGGGAAAATCACATTAGAGCAGACGGGAGTATGATTACATTTTCCCACATTATATTAAACATTACAATAATTGAACAATATAGACTTTAAGGCATTTTTGACAGTGCAAAGCCAATTTTTATGAAAAAACCTCCAATGAATAACCCTTCGATTCAGGGGTTTGGGAATGAGGCTAATTAGCTAAGAGTAATCTCATAAAATGGATCTGTCCTCCAGAGGGCCATCCATCTTGGGGTTTCCAGGTTGATTACTCACAGTGGGAAAGCAGACATTACAGGTAGGGCACTGCCCACTTCCCTGATGAACATGCTATCTTCAAATGCAAGGAGATGAATGACTGACCAGATTGTGAAGAGCACATGGAACACCGGGGCTAGAGTACAACACATGGAGATGGTAAACTGTATTGGCGCAGCTGACAAGCAACAACAGATAATTTTATACTGATTAAAAAATAAAAGGTTATTTTCTCTGACATTTGGACCCTACTGTATGTACTGATTTTACCCTAAAATCGTGATACTAAATAAAAACACAAAATTCATAGACATATATGTCAACTATTATTGAAAAAAATCAGCTTTGTATGATTATAATGATCCAAGTCTATGAAAAAATACTGAAATTAAATTTGGACATTTAATAAGCTAATGTGAGCCCAGTTTTTTTTTTACTTACTGCTCACAGTATGCTTAGGTTCTGTGGCAAGTGCAGAATCTTTAGTTTGTAAAGCAAAATGTCAAGTTTGTCAAAATGGCCCCAGCAATGCCTGAAAAGGGACAAATCAATGCGTACTTCTGCTTATACATGGATGAACTGATCTGCAAGACCAGTGATTTCCTGCTAATCCGATTAGTAGATGTGGTTAGTGCAATGTTGGGAGAGAAAGTAGCTATGCGGAGAGATTCATCACTGCACAAATGTAGGGCTTAAGAGTAGTAAGCAGGCTCTTAAGGATTCTGCCTGCTGGATAGCATTACAACTGACTCCCCTGTGAGAAAATTTACACAAGTCAGCAATGGAAGCCTTTAAATTAAATCTGCAGACTTATCGGATACCTCTGTTTGAAAGCATTGAACGTGTACAATCAATAACTGCCTTGTAATATAGCACAATATAGCACAATAACTGCCTTGTAATATGAAGCACAACATATCGGGTGCAGGATGAGCTATGCTGTAAAGTTTAGGGCTATGAGTGTGTTCAGATTCCTAGCATCTAAGTATAATTAACATGTAATAGTAATACTTGCTTTAATACCATTAAAAACATTATATCAGAGTTCCATTTTATGTTGTGATCTTAAATTATCTGGGATGCTCCTCAGAGAGTCATTTTGCTTATGTGGCATACTGAGCGCTGTTGTTAAACTGGTGAATCTAGCCTGCCAGATCTACACTTAGAAACCCCATTGATCTCACATCATCTATCATTAGAGATCCACAACTGCCCTCCACAGGCTGGCTCATTAGCTCTTTATGCTGTAATGCACTGTCTAGAAATACAGATCACAGCAAAGGGAGAATCAAGACAGAATCAGGGGCCATCTAGTCCACATTATGCCACATATCTCAATCTTTCTTACTGTTTTTGTTTCTCAGAAGTGCTAATTACCTTATTAAATCAAGTCCTTTTACTTGACATTCTTACATGTGCAGGGTATGTTTGTGGTCATTCTGCTTAAACACACAGCAACTGTACTACACATATATTTGAACTATTATCCTAAAGAGAGCTGTCATAGGAGCTGTGGTGCAGTGCAGCACATGTGCCCACAATATGTACAGCAAGTGCCATTGTCTGCATAAAAACATCTGTTAAGTACAATATTCATTCAAATACAGAAAATAAAATCTCTAAATTAATTAATTAAAATCTCTAAATTTACATTTTTGTTCACTACCTCTTAACAATCAACTTCACTTTGTTCCATACCTTATTTTCCCTCAGACTTTTTTTTTTTTGGGGGTTTTTTTTTTTTTTGTGGGCCCCCCCCCTGGATTATTATATATATATTTTTAATTATTTTTCAAAGTGCTTTGACTCCTTAAAAAAGTGATCATTTGGTAGGGATGTTTTCAGACTTTTTTTATTTACAGGAAAGTCAAGTGTAGATAGGAATGTACAGGTAAGAAACATCTCTCCTTGGGACATGACTGAGGTTACATTCAAAAATAAGACCACAGCTCATACAGTTACAGTTAAAATGCTAAATAAGTAAATTTATTCTTAGGGGATTTAAAAGACTTGGCTGATTGATTTGACTGCACTGACACTATCGGTTGAAACAACATTGAACTGAATTGAGCTGAATAAAGACACTATTGTCTTGTGTAGAGATGCTTTATAGCTGAATTGAATTTGTTTTATAATTGACACATTTTGCAACAACACTGTTATTGAACTGACCTGAGCTGACTAACAATATTATTCCCTTCTGTAGAGCTGATTGTAAGCTGAAGTGAACTTGTTTTATAATTGATTAACCTTGCACAGTTATTGGACGGGAACGAAATCCACTGAACTAAATTCTACACATATATATATATATATAATATAGTAGTGGTTGTACCGCTACACATATTCGTATTGATTATTGAACTGTTCGGAACGAGGCTTTCGTTTCGGTACGCATTACAAACCGAACGATTCATTGGACTAATCCTATTACATTTGGAAAATAAAATAGCTTAAAGTGTGTGAAATATAATGTTCTCAGTGCCACTGCGCTCAACAAGGCACGACGTAACAGGCAACGTGCTGTCTGCCCAGTGCCGTAGCGGACGGCCCCGCGATAACCTCCCCTTGCTGGGTTGCGTCGAAAGATGATGATCTTGTATCGACGATAGCCTGAGATATTGTCAAAAACATCAATTATTGGCTATATTAAGAGGATTTGGCATTTCCAATTAATGTAGGCCTGTTACATTCTTATTTTTATTAGGCCTATTATTTTTTGAAGATACTTTTATTATTATTTTTTTATTACAGTGTTTCCCATACTGTACAGCCGTTACCGGGGAAACCTCTATCTCTCCTGCTCTACAAGCGCCTCCTGCTGGCAGAAAATTAATTTGCATATATATGCCACAAATAGAGTGCAAGTCTGTGGGACACGTATTATCATTACAATTCAAATTAATTCGCCTCCCACAATAATAACTGCATAACTGAACGGCGCTGCGAGGATAACAAAAGATTAGGCCGTTTACTCCTCAATTAAAATGTTGTGTGTTTTTTTAAAAAAGGTCTTTTAAAACAGGCCTATTAGGCTATAGGGCTATAATTAAAATATTAACACTGCAGTCATCATTAAAAATCAATCAAATACAAAGCTTTATTTCAAGCACTGACTTGCAAAAACAACCTGGTTAACACAAAATACGTTTCTTTTTTTTTCACTATGTACGGGCCACAAGAGAAATATTAAGGGACTAAATTAAAAGGGGTCATTGAGGCTGCAAAAAAAAACATTATTTTGTTATGTGTGCACATGAAATGTGTTTAGTGGTTTGGTGTAAAAAAACATTTTTTTCCACATACTGTACATTTTTTTTTCTCCTCTATGCCCCGCCTTTTTGAAAAAGCTCATTTTACAAAGCTCATCGGTCTGAAAGCAAGGTGTGCTGTGATTGGCCAGCTATCCAGTGCGCTATGATTGGCCGAATACCTCAAGCGTGTAACGGAAATGTTACGCCCCTAACATACTGTGATGATGCCCTGTCAGGCCTTAGCGATGATTCAAAAACATGAAAACCATTATAAACGAGTCATTTGTTGCATCCAGGGGGGACATAATTATGGATTATCTGACTTATGCTAGCCACTCTCAGACACAGCCACTCTCTACACATGCACCTCTCATAATCACTCTCCGACAAATGCACTCTCATACCTTGCACGTCTCATACTTGCACGCTCCAGACACAGCACTCTCAACTTTTTTTTGCCCCCTCACTCTCAGACACATTGCACTCCTCACACTTGCTCCTGCACACTACACACTATTTCATAACTAGGGCTGGACAATAATTCGATATCAATATGTATCGCGATAATAATTTTTTTTCCAATAACGGTGATATTCTTTTTAAACACTTTCCGATTTTCGATATAACATAACCAGTTGTAAATCACTCTAACAGCGCCTCCTGCTGGCAGAGAATGAATTTTCATTTTAAATAAGCCCCTGTAAATGGCGCATCATGCACGTGAGGTTCTGACGGAGAGACGCAAAGCAGTTTAAAGCAGAGTCCTGCACGGGTGCTGTTAGGTAAACCTGCATCCGCAGTAGCTACACAACAGAACACCCGACCCGTTATCCGACAGCAGCCAGCACCAATTTAATTCTGTACCCGACCCGTTTGACATAAAGACCGCGACCTGAACCGCACCCGCATTAAATAGGCTACTGCATCAGTAAGGCAAATTATTCATTTTCTCATGTGACACAAGCAATCACACCAAAATAGGCATTTTAAGTTGGTGCTTTGAAGAGGAATAGACAAGCAGCGCAACAGAAGAATGATAAGAATGCGCATCCTTCCTGTATACAATACAAACTTTTGCCTACATCTTGTGAACAATCTGCCAGGCTGTTTTGAACAAATGTGCATAAACTACATACTTAAATCTTCATAAATGAAAAGAACATATTTAGATATGACTTTACTGTTAAGTGCTGTTACTGTTGTCTCCCTTAAACTCTGCAGTGTATAGGCTATGCGGCCGTTAGTCCTTTACAGAAGCATTAAAAATAAATCGTAAAAATAAAATGATATAGCCTACAGAAAGCGAGCAACGAGAGCTCCCAAGCTGTCATTCACTTCAGCTGCAGAGCGAATGGCTAGAATGCGTAACGCTGCAAATCCAATATTGAGGCTCCGCCACTATTATTGAATTTCATTAGTCCCACTTATTTATGCGCGTTTGTTCGCGGGAAAGTGAGCAAGACACGACAGTGATTATAGTTAAATAAGATGAAAGACATAGGCTATAATATAAAGAAATTAGCTACATTTATTTTCAAATTAAATATCACAACACACATTTATCATTCAGTCTAGTGCGTTTTACATATAATGTAAGCGCAACTGGTGTAGATTTAAAAAGGCATGACTGCTTCATTTTGGTGTGTATTTGTATTTTACCATCTAATCAATCTCAGCATGCTTTAATTTGGTGTCGCTATACGTTTGCATCA
>JADLZN010011767.1:0-30625 GCA_018155175.1 Sinocyclocheilus anophthalmus
ACACACATTAAACAGTTATTACACTATTAAACAGGTTAACAAAAAGCAAGTTTAAAATGTATGGTTATGTAGCCTACTAATTCTCATACACGAATTAGTGGTCGATCGATATTGGATTTTGTCGATACTATAATGTGTTTAATAACGCAATAAAAAGATCGTATGACGCTAGTAAAATCCATTTAATGAAACTTTTTAGTCCTTCCTTCCTGAACGACTCGCGGTTAATTCTCTAGTTTCATTCGTTTTTGTATATCCTTGTATAGAAGAAACTGCCATATAATTAGCATGTTTGTCTTTTTACAAGTAGGCTAATGTTTCATATTAACTGTTTAAGAATCGACTTCACCAGAGCTGTATGTTTTAATTCCATAGACCAATTTAGAGTAGACGTCACAGTTACGTCACTTGCAGCTGCGCGCGCATAGTGGTTGCAGAAAAACACTGGGAACAAGTGGAGATAAATGGGTAAAATTTTTTGTGCCTTTTGATGTCAAGATCGGAATGCAAATAATTTTTTATAGAATACTGTCGTCAAAGACGTTGTTTGAAGCTAAACACAGACGTTTAAATGGACATACTATGGATGAAAACTGCTACGATTACTCTACTTTTAAAGCATAAATTCGATTTAAACCATAGGTCTACATAAAATTCACATATGCTGTTCATAGGGGACATATTGTACTAGCCCTACAGTTACAGCATGAAATATTATTAAACCTTACTATTAACATTTTTACAACCTTACTATTAACATTTTTAGCATAACCTTTTATTTACTTTATCTTGCAATTCTGACTTTTTTCTCGCAAATGCAAGTTTATATCTCCTAGTTCGGACTTTATAACTCGATTTAACTCAAAAATAGTGAGTTTGTCAAATCTGGGGGAAGAAAGCCAGAAGAGCCGAGGGGAAGAGAGAGAATGACGAGTTGATTTTTCTTATCAAATTGATATAATCTCGGAATTGCGAGAAAAAAGTAATTTCATAATTTTGAAATATAAAATCAAATTTATCTTTTTTTTATTCCATGGCTCCATAGACTGCCGATTTTCTGCCTCCAGATAGGCTCCGCCCACAACAATGTCACCCCTGTTTCGGATCTGTAAGACTATCACACTCTCTAATGTCAATTTCATTGAATAACAGCGCTGGGTGACAAGCTCTTGTAATATACTGAGAACATTTTGAAAATGACTTCTAATCAATATAATTTATAATCTTTTAAAACCTAACTATTTTGTACCGTATCCGTGAAATTCTCTAGCTGTAAAGGCTATCTTTCCTGGGTTTTCTGCAACCATGATGCACGCGCATCCTGAATGTTTACAAACCTATAATTGGTCTATTCACGTCTGTTGAATACTTGATTCTGATTGGTCAGTCGCGACATTCTGAGGTATGTTATCCCTCGATAACAACCGGTAAAAGCTAATAACACAGGCTCATCCGGGTAACAGCAGTCGGCTCTGTACTCTTGCTTGAACTATTTTTTTCTTGGTGGAAGCTTTGCGTTTGTTTAGCTAATAAATTATAAAAATTTGATTCAAAATTGTGTACAATTATTTAATTATGTTATCCTGGTATCGCGGACTCGCTCTCGTTTCATACAAACGCAGCTGCTGCCATTTTACTACGAATGTTTTGTACGCTGTAATGGATTATAAGAGAACTAACAAACTGGTAAGGTTTTAAATCATTTTCGTCTTAATTCTTTTATTGCCTTAATTATTTTTGTGGTGAAATGTTGTGTAATAAGTGGTTTGACTGCACCGTTTCCCTTAAATGTGCAAAAGTTTGAATTTGCCGCTTGCTCGCAACTGCTGTCTTATGTTATATTTCAACTCAAATCAATATTTCACGTCTAATTATTTACTTATGTGGCAAGTAGCTGTGTAATAAGCGGGATAATGTACATCCAGCCGGTTGTTATCTCAGAATAAACCCCTTCAGGCTGATACAAGATCCTGATCACCCTGTCGGGGTTTATTCTGAGATAACAACCGGCTGGATGTACATTATCCCTTACATATTTTAACCCACATCTTACCTTAATATTAATTACATTGTTCTCCCAGACTTCTTTCAGAACTTTCCTTAATATTTGTGAAGTAAAAGTACCTTACCTCAGAAAACCTGTGAGACTGCCGCTGCTCGCGCCAGATTATAATGGTTTTTGCTCCTTCGTGAAGTGCGCGCTCAGTCAAACTTTTAAATATTACTTGAACTGTTTTAAGATAGAGGAATGTACGGTGGCCGAGAAGTGCACAATTGTGATTTGCTTTGCACTTCTCTGCCACCGTAGGAATGTGCTAAAATACAAATTAATTAAACCCACTTTACCCAAAGCACGGAGGAGATGGTGACAAGGAGGGTAGATGAAGGGTAAAAGAAAAGAAAAGCACATCAGTGAATAAATGAGGACATTTTAAACATAAAATCAACCCTGCAAGAAGCTGACACGGGACAAAAATAAACAATTTATGATTTAAGGTAAAATTACACTTTTTTCTAAATTAATTATTGGTTTGGATTCAAACTACAAAAAATATTTGCATACATCCTAAGTTATAATAGTTCAGCCATAATATTTACCTTTGGTATTAAAACAGACCAATAACCAATCTCACAAGTAGGCCTACTGATTTCCAATGGTACATTAACATATGTCAGTGTTATTGATTGGATATCTGTATAATTTATGTTTTGACATTACATAGTTTCACTGTTGCATTGCTGCCCAGTGAGAACCCAGGATAGAGAGGTTGTGTGAATGTGATCTGGACTTTATGAATGAGGGTAATTGTGTCCGAGACGCTGTAGAAGGACAGAATTCCTGCTCTGTGATCCACATACACTCCTATTCTAGAGGAGCTTGATGCTACGATGAGTTTAGTCTTTATGTTATTGTGCAGGAATATGTATTTGGGGGGAGAACACAACAATATCCAGGACTGATTATTATGTCCAAACTTACACTCATTGTCGTGTCCCTTCCTGCTGATGCTCTTATAAGACAACGATACACCCAAACATGCACTCTGACCACAGTCAACCTCCCAGTAACAGCGTCCAGACACGCTCTCTCTACACAACACCTGAACTACAGAAACAAATCTGTCCGGATGATCAGGATACGGCTGGTCTGTATGAGTGCTAGTAATCGTCCTGCTCTTATCAGACAGACTGATGCTTTTATTAGTCGTGTTTGGATCCAAAGTGAACTGATGGAAATCTAAAAAAAATATAAGCAGATAATCTTTCATTATTTAGAACATAATCGTGTTTTTATTAGATATACCTGTATTTAAGATCCAAGGGTTTCAGAAATTCCCATTAGGATTTCAAGAGTTAAACTTACATCCCAAGTATTCCACTCTGGTCTCAAAATCAGGGCCAAGAATGATCTGAATGTGTTTCACTGTAAGAAAACCAAAAGACATCTGATGTTTAATTCTCACGTTGAGAGAAAAATGTATACTAAACCATTAATGCTGTATGAACATCAATGAATAGATGAATGTCTGATAATTTACCTGTACCAGATATGTTGTCTATCTGCTCTCTGCAGTATTGGATTAGTTGGTCTCTGAGTTTAGAGACAGATTTCCTGACATCGTCAAAAGAGAGGACAGAACTGATGATGATTCTGGGTAATTTTGTAGATCCAGAGAGAGAGAGAGACTGGAAACTCTACACAGACAAGCAACAGATAAAACAGAAATACTTCACCCAAAAATGAAAAG
Source organism: Sinocyclocheilus anophthalmus (assembly GCA_018155175.1). NCBI lineage: Eukaryota > Metazoa > Chordata > Actinopteri > Cypriniformes > Cyprinidae > Sinocyclocheilus > Sinocyclocheilus anophthalmus. The sequence goes on from JADLZN010011767.1 coordinate 3,750, forward strand.
TCCCCAATCTGAAGAATCACCTCAGAGCTTTTCTATCTAACAACATAATTCATAATAATGACTGCCATGACCCAAATTCGATTCCGTTACCTGGAGCAAACGGATGTGATCATCCGTGTCTGAAAGCTGCTCCAGTTCAGCCTCATTCCTCCTCAGATCCGTGATCTCCTGCTTCAGTTGCTCCAGTCGTTCTTCAGCTCGACTCACTGAAGCTCTTTCCTGAGCTCTGATCAGCTTTGTCACCTCAGAGCGGCTTTTCTCAATGGAGCGAATGAGATCAGAGAAGATCTTCTCACTGTCCTCCACTGCCGCCTGTGCAGATCGCTGTTAGGACACAAATCACAATCAGTGAGAAAGTTCTTCAGCAGAGGAAGAGACTCTCAAACGTCTTTTAAACAGTCAACAGTTGTTCTCCTTCTGCAAACTCACCTTTTGAGACTCCACAGCCTCTCTCAGTTCCTGATGCTTCATCTCTTTCTTCTGGATTCTCTGCTGGACTGTTCTCTGCATCTCTCTCAAAAGACCCTGTCAGATAAACAAATGACCACAGAAACGTATGTAACAAAATAGACACAGAATATCACCACATCATTACATAAATGACTGAATTTGAAATCCGTTTTAAAATCGAGTAGGCTGTAGCACTCACATTGTGATTGGAAAAAATATGGAAAGATTATCTTCAAAGTTATATAACAAAATGTTCTTAAAGTAACGTTTATGGAACATTATTATAACTTTTGATATTTGATATACAATCTCATAATGTTGAGAGAAAACATCCGTATGACGTTATTTGTACTTGATGAGCGTTCTGAGAAACATTTTTGTAACCTTTAAATAACGTTATAACCACTACATGAAAACTGGACATTTTAACATTCTTAGAATATTAAAAATAAATGTTTAAATAATGTTATTTCTTTAAAATGACTACAATGTTTATTTTTTATTACAAATTATGTTTTAAAGGGGTCATATTCCCATTTCCACAAGTTGGTATGATTCTTTAGGGTCTTCATTAAAAGTCTGTAACATAGTTGGTTAAAATTTCTCAATGGTAGAGTAAAAAACACCTTTTTTACCCTGTCAAAAACAGCTCTTTTCAGATCAAGCCGTTTTTGTAGCATTTCCCTTTAAATGTTAATGAGCTCTGCTGACCCCGCCCCTTTCTTCCAAGCCGCTCTCTGAGGGACTGTTTACTTCAGCCACATTCATCGTGAAACTTGCTAACTAGCACATTATTATTCATGTGTTAGTCATGTGACTGTGGGAAAATGTGGGAGTGTCATTAATTATTTGAGAGTTAAAACACCTGTTGTGAGTGGGGGTTGTCAGGGAAAGAAGGGGTGAGTGCGGGAGCACGCATTTTTTTGTTGACCATATATTCAAATTTTTACATTGATAATCTGCCGATCCTTCAAGAAATGCATGCCTTAATGAACAAGTTGTCGGTGGACAAATAAATCTCAAGACGCAAATGTAAAGGATGATTGACGTGTCACAAGTTATTCCCTCACTCAGCTCCTGCGGCTTTAGTTAGTTTTTTGGCCACTACACTTGCTAATTAGCACATTATTAGGAAAGGCGATTTACAAAGATTCATTACAAAACATTATACTCACTTCTTCTGTAGTTTGAGGCTGGATCATGAATGATTCGCGCGAACAGTATTTAGGCAGATCGTGGGAGCATTCCCTTCAAAAACAAATGTAATCCACTGTGTCTTCAGCGGCTCAGATGTCGGAGTAAATGACTACTGCTGTTTTCATTATTACATCCAACAACAGAACACCTCAATCGCTTAGGAGTCATTCTTGTCTACATCAATGGCGGACTGATGACAGCTCACGCAGGGCGGAGCTAAGGTAAGACACCAGTCCAGTCTGTGCTGAAACGCTGCTGTCAATCAAACTGTTGTGGGAGGGGCCTGTCTGTGTGATGTCACACAGACAGGCATCTGAGATCGGCTCTATTTGAGAGAGGGGAAAATATTTAACCAGATTAAAAAAAAAACACTGGTGGATTTTATCATTATAGGTGGTTGTGTACACACACTGCCAACAAAACATTTATGTCCAAACACTGTAAACGTGCTGTAGCATCCGATGACCCTTTACAAAGAGAACTGGAACATTTCAACCTTCAATAAGCTTTAATTTTGGGTGAAAATAAAGTTAGTAGAATGTTGTAAGAAACGTTTTTTGTAACCTTTAAATAATGTTCTAATCACAACAAGAAAACTGGGCATTTCATTGTTTTGGAAACGTTTCAAAACAATGTTCCCACAATGTTTTTTATAACCTAAATCTATTACCTATAGGTAGTTTCCATTCACTAGCAATATGTGTTACAGGCCACTGTTTTGTTTACTTGCAGTTCAATAAAGGCCCTCAGGAATTTGGGGTATTTCCTAATACTGCATTGTCAATGACAACGCTCATCCTGGGATCCAGGAAGTGAAACAAGTAACTGACTGAATCCCACAGTACTACAAACCACACCTCTACAAATTACACCCCCTACAAATGAAACAACCATTTAGGAAACTTCATCAGAGCCCCTCCCTGAGAATCATATAGGGTCATATCAGCATGTTTGTTTTGAGGAGTATCCTTGTTGAGCATCCATTCCACTGCAATTATATGGGATGCACAGAAATTGATTGTTTTTCTAAAAGATCTCCGGTTGATACCACAGAAGACCATGTCAGATCCATCTGGATGGGCATAGGATGCGGATGGATTAATATCAAAATAAATAAACACGTTTTTGGGAATGGGGTGTGCGGCGCCATAACAATACGGCAAGAATTAATCAAACTGCACAGCAGATAATTAGAAAAGTAACACAGTTTACTCACACCGGTAAACTCTGGGATCAGAAACACCAGATAGTAGAAGGGGAGTGGAGGTTCTGTTCTACGTAACTCGTGTCTCGATATAACACAGATGATTGTGAGAAGAAAGCCGAAGTGAGGGATAGTAGCCAGGATTCACAAGGTGGTAGCACCACAAACAGCCTTGATACCTAAGGGAACATACTAGCACCACACAGTTGCAAATCCTCATCAGTACTGCCAGCAAACCAAACAAAATCACAACTGTTAGAAGTCAATGTGCGATTACCATCGTAGCTCTTTGGTGTACACACATATGCAGTTCAGACAGAGTCATCTTTTAGTGTCAAATGAACAAAGAACCCCTTCTATTCAGGGTTTCTCAAGGAGTGAAGGGTATGGTATAGGTTGTCCGACTAACAGGTCTCTTGTCTACCATTATTGTTTGGTCTGCCCCGCCTGAGAAGCTGGCCGCGTCGTGACAAGAGTGCCGACAGGCTTGAAAGTCTAAATCCTGGTATATTCACGGTCGCTTGCTTCCGTTATACATGAGGTGCATCACTGGTGGCATATTAATGACTAATCCAACTAATTCCTACTGGAAACACATTGCGAGAAGCTGCTTAACATTTTTCCGACTTGTTGTCTGCGCCAGGGTCGTCTTACGCCCCTACCTATGTGCAAAGTCGTTGTAGTATACGTATGGCACTGACTTACTGCGGCTGGTGCGCGAGGTGTCGTGCTCCTCTGAGGTTCGTGTTTCAGGCATACGGGCAACAGCACACAAATCAAACTTGTCTCTGGTTCAGTGAGCAAAACAAAAAGCCTCACAGACACGTTCTTAACATGTGTGGTTTTGGTGCGCGTCCGACTGATCCATGCGTCTCATACGCTCGGGTCCTCGGTGGCATTCGTAGTCAATCTCATCACTAGGGTGGCTCGTTTCTAGGTGCAGACAGCGTAGAGACCTCGCAGCGCGGAAGGGGACAAAGGGGAAGGGGGGGATAAACACGACATAAAGGAATACAGATTTCGTGACACTGGGCGAACTGCGGACTGATGGGTGAAGTCGACTAATGTGGTTTCTCGCGGCCTACAACAGGACGTTCTAACAACTTCTAGTCTCCACAGGGTTCCCGCAGGAACCGGTAGCTCGTAACGAGACTCAGCTCCAACTTACATGCACCAGTGGTGCGCCGACCAATAGCGTTCATGCACATACAGTCACCACTAAGTCCGAAGTGAGTGCTAGCCGCCTCTCCCATAAGGGAACCGCGCAACAACGCCACGCGCTTTCAAGTTTGTTACGGCTGCAGTACACTCCTACGAAGCAGGCCGTTGATACGGCGGCTGTGAAGAGTGAACATTCTTCGATGCTTATGTGGCTAATTGGGGTGTACCAGCGAGTGTCGTCTCAGCGGCGCCGGTGCTGTCGCGCCTACCGAAAAAAAAAATCACTACCGCCTACCCTAGCGGGTTGCAATTATATTCAGCAGATTCGGCACAGTAGCCAATCTGAAAAAACGCGGCGCGTGTCGAAGGCGTTAGGGTGAGTATAAGCAACTAGATGTGAATCTGGGACCAACCACATAACTCACCATTCCGTGAGGCACGGTTAGAACGGAAACTCTAAGTGCGGCAATTCCTTTTGTAGTAACAGATTCCTGCGTCGCTCGGCCTCCCTTGTGCGCCCTGCTCTATTGTAGCTCGTCCCGGCCCCGCCCGGCCACCGCTGACGACTGACCCGCCACCTGAAGAAGTCTGGTAGGGGTCGACGAATCAAATCACAGTTTTTGCAATTCCATCGTCTCTTGTTATTTATTCTTACCCCTGTTGCTACAGCTGCTGAGTACTTAGGCTCATGCACAAGATCCTAAAATTTGGTATGTAGAGCAAGCAACTTCCTTTGGTTAGTGTTTTGCTTGCCGATTCCAAGCGGAAAAGAATCGCTCTTATGTATATCCTACTCCAATTTGTAAAGTTATCTTTGAATAAAAGCTGTGCTGCAAAATGACTAAATGTAATCGGAAATGTTATTTTTTAATCACTACATACAGTTACTCACATAGAGTAGCAGTGACATGAAGCTAAATCACACAATGACCTCTCCACAGAGCCCATAACCCACGACACCGTGTACCACTGTGCACGTACACAATCGCCTGTTAGTGAGAGCAACACACTAAGCTTCTCATATAGTAGTGTTAAGCATGACCAACGATCGCGACGCGACAGATGTCCTACAACTACCGTTATACGTATGATTGACCACTAAGATATGTGTGAAACCCACAAACAGCAGCCTACAATATAGTCTACAGAAACAATCTGCATCAAGGCTGATCCGTATGAGTTACCATTAGCAAGTAACCCGTCGCTACACGCTACGGTACGAATTACCGACAGGGTGGAACTGCCCCTCCTTCATAGGCCTAAGACAAGTCGATCTAGTCCACCGCAGACCTATTAACAACCAGCTCACAACACATGTGCGAACTACACATGCACTACCTTAACACCACGAATCGACCACTGGGTCCAACGTATCTATACTTTGGCTACACACACACGAATTCCGTGGAGTTAACATGATGGAATTACCAACCATGCAGCGCGCCACCCACACACTGTGCGCTCATGACCAGAATAGCATGTTCTAACTGTCTCTTTATCGAAGTGTGATTTTATACGCTTTTGTAATCGCTATCATGGCCCGGAATTGAAAAAGCTGAGTATTTGTGTCAATATGTACAACACATAATCAATTCATACGACGTGAGTTGCAGACAATACCTCTCCAAACTAAAGATGTGTCACGTCTCCATCGGGGTCACCCACGTGTGCAACTATCCGGTTGTTGGGAGACCGTCCCCACAAAATCGTTCACAACTGCACTTTTATGCACAAGAGCCCATGTCTTATTGAATGGATGCAGAGCTCCCCCTACTCCCCACATTAAGTTGGAATCGGGACCCTTGGAATTAGACCTTGTACACCTCTTTTATACATCCATCTGGGTGGGTAATTTGGGTGCGCTACGCGTTGCTCCACCGTAACCACGAGAGCGTATGGATAGTGGTAGTTGACACAACACAGCTCCCATACAGAACAGAATCCTATTCTCCAGCATCATCTTCTACAAGTAGGGTCTCATGCCATTACACACCTGCACCCGGCTGCAATTTAGCTACCAGTTTTGCTTTACCTGCGAACAGAAGGTCGTGAGAGTGCACGGGGTTGGGTGCGGGTGTAGGGCGGGTCTTCCTGCAAAAACCTTTAAAGAAATAATTCACCTGAAACACCACATCTGATTACTCAGGCTCCCTCATGCGCATTCTAAGAAGAAGAGAGTGTACAGCATAAATCTAAAAAAAATGAGGAAACCAACTGTGACTACTACGAACACAAATGTTATTTTTTCGGGAATTTTAAAAATAAATCAGTTTTGTCCAAAGAAGGAAACTGAGTCCAACACGGGGGAGTCTGCTGACGTGTATGATAGGAATGACACGAGAGGAGGAGGAGAGGAGACGGGAATCAGACAGGAGTGCAGGTAAGTCATGGACTGATGACTATAAATGAATAACTGACAGTTACTGTGTGATGAGGCCGTGCCCTTATCCTTAAGAGTCAGTGTCCTGCGTTTAACATCTATTATTATACACGAGAAGTTAAAATGCCGAGCAAGAAAGGGTATCCTAACACGATGAGGTCTTAACGGTTGGTCCATACCCCACACACACACACCCACACACGATATAGGTCATCTGTTTAATTTCTGAAGCTGATTATAATGGTCACCCGAAATGAGCGTTCAAACACGTTTTCAGGGATATTAAACATCGGTTAAAGGGCATGTACATAAATGTTCAGACCTTTCAAAAGGTCTGACTACATGCTGTGAAAAATCTAAGAAATGTATTGAAGGCTTTTAAAGGGGCATTTGTGGATTTTCCTTTATCACCTTAATTGCAGGCTGCTGACCAGTTCATTTGTCACAGTACGCCACGTCTCATACTCAAATATTCCGGAGCTGGAATCCTGGTCATAAATAACGTATGTGTAACTGAACCAAATAGTATTATTCCGCTCATGCAACAAAGGTTAGTGATCATTGACACAAGAAAAGCGCCACATCCAAGTTGCTTACGTTGAACAAATTATGATGCAACTATACATTTGATTAGGGGCATTCGGAGGGGGGCGGGGGGGGCGGAGGGCACACAAATTCAATTGTGTATTTATTCGCACAGTATTTCATTGTAGGACTATCGAGTATAGATAGGTGCTTCAAAACAACTGTGCTTTTGCGGATGATTCCGAGTGGATCTGATGTTGGTGCATTTTTGACCAATACCTATCTCTCACACGAGGGTCTAAAGATACACTGGAAAAGACAGTATAAGAAATGCGATTTTAGAAAACAAATTCCCTTCATCTGGCAGTAGTATGCGGTGGCTATCACAGAGATTAGCGCCCTGGAATTACATACATATTAAATTGTAATACTGGGGAATCCGCAATGAGCTAAAGTACCGATGCCCTAATATACTCTATATTCTAGAAACTAGTAGTAGAAGGGTTGATCTATACAGTATATATATATAGATAGTAGGGTATATAATAGAATATATAATCTATATATAGGGTATATATAAATGGATATAGACTATATAGTATATAGGGATATACAGTAAGACTGGAAAGAAAAAAGGAAAAAAGACTTGATCAGTTTAGTGAAAAATCTATAACATTGGTTGCTGTAAGTACCACCACCATTTCAGAAATTAACATATGAATTTTAGCTTGTTTCTACAAGTTTTTGAGCTCTTTTATTGTGTCATATTTCACAGGACTCGTGCCCAAACATTCCACATCACAATTGCAATGCTGTACCAGGTGAGCTACAGAGAAAGTTTACTATGTCAGAAAAGCCATACATATGAGTTTTGCAATCATGCACTATGATAAGATTGTTTTGAGGTCATAACATAGTATTGTGCAAAGAACCACATGAAAATAAGGGTTTATTAATCGATAATCTGCCCTGTAAATATTATTTGTGTGAAGCGGAATAAAAGTTGGAAACAATTCAGCTGGAAACTGCAGTGAATTGAATTTAGCCTATAGGTATGTTTTTGGAGTTTTGCAAAAATGTAGAGACACGTTTTTCCAGTGAGCCTAGGTTGGAAATATTAGAGATATGTTGTGAAGTATTTTGTCAAAATAAAGCATTGATTTAGAAAGGCCGTCATTTTTTTGTAACCAGGTGGTGTAGTTATGGCATCTACCAGCATCTAAAATGGGCCATGCTATTTAACCAAACCATGACCCGTTCGGTTAAGTCATTCGATTTTTACTGTATTTTGTTCAAATAAATCAGTCTGATAAAACAAAAAAAATAAGAGACTTCTTTCAAAAGCATTTAAAAATCATACCGACCCCAATTTTCCCCAATTCCTGTGCTTTGTTTAGGATAACCTGTTTTACCTGTTAGCATACTGTATGCTAACAATATAATGGACGATCAAACTGTGAAGAATGGACACACTGACAGATCTTCCACAATCCTACAAAATCTAACGTTTTCTAATTAACAAAAGCTGCACTTATCCACATGAAGTGATTTTTATTTTCTTAAGTCCAAACTGTGATAGCCGCATACCTATGGTGGGCCATATCATCATAGAAACAGTTGGCATGGCTGTTTAGCCCCGCTGTCTCTTCCCCCAATCTCTATTTAGACAAGCTAAGAATTTGGAAACACAAATGCCCAGTAAATAAAAGGCGTTTACTGTGCCTCAGCCCTCATCTGCTTTATGACCCACAGCTGTCATTCCAGGAAAGCAGGTTCGAAGGAGAGTGGCATATACTGGGTGCCTGGTTGCCATAAAAAGATCAAACAGGAAAACAGACAAAGTTTGCCACCAACTCCACCATGACCTTGTTAAGTCCGGTCGTCCCACAGCTTATGGGCATTGCTGACCCTTGATCTGCATGTCATGGTGGCCAGTGGCGGCTCGTCGGGGGAGGCACAGCTTCCCCATAATTTTGAGGTGAAAATGGGAGGAGGACAATTTAATGTTAATAAAATTCACAATTCATTTTAGTTAATGTCTCAGAATGTGTATTTTTTGTTTGTAATTTCACAGTTGTAATACCATAACGTGATATTAGTTTGAACGTCTGCCGCTGCGCTGATAATGTACCAAGTAGCCTACTTATGATGAGTAGCAATATTGAATATTTGATTGCCAACAGATTTACCAAGCTGTCATTCAAACAGTATATATACAAATTTAGGGAAAACACGCCTTAGCTGGATATAGGCTACAGCAGTCGGCTTAATTAAATGGCACAACAGGCAGCTCTCTTTTAACACAGACTTTTAAGAAGGGATCGATGTTTGCTTCAAGTGATAGGCCAGGTAAGTGAAATTATATTATCTTGCTGTATGTGTGTTGTTTTCTTTACATTTTCTGACTAAAAGCAACCAAAAAGCCATTTTAAAGTGGTTAAGCAAATAATAATAATAATAATAATCAGCAGGGATCCCAGACCAATACAATTAGTGTGCCTCCTCTATTTTAAAACCAACGAGCCACCACTGATGGTGGCGTGACTGACATGTAATGAGTCTTGTGCTTCCATGGTGATGATGACAATGGACAAAAAGCAAGGCATGATGGGTAACTACTGATACTCTATTCAGTGCCTTATTGGAAATTATAGAAGATTGTGTTACTGTGTATTTTCAAAAAATAAAAAATAAAATAAGTAAATCATTTTTACACTACCATTTAAAACCATTTTCAGCAATGATGCATTAAATTGGTCAGTGACAGTAAAGACATTTATAATGTTAAAGATTTCTATTTAAAAAAAATACTGAGCTTTCTATTAAACAAAGAACCCTGAACAATGTTTCATGGTTTATTAATCAGCACAAGTGTTTTCGGCATTGATAATAATAGGAAATGCTAATAAACACCAGATCAGCATATTAGACTGTTTTCTGAAAGATTGTGTGATTTTTTTAGTAATGGCTGCTAAAAAAAATAGCTTTGCCATCATGGGAATAAATTACAATTTAAAATATATTAAAAAAGAAAACCGCAATTTTTTATTCAATTTACTGTTGTTTACTGTATTAAAAAATAATAAATAATAAACCTTTGGTGAAATCTTTAAAAACATTTTAAAAAATCTTACCAACTAGTAGCTTACAAGTAGTAGTGTACATATCACATTTTAATTCCAAAACTACAAATGTGAAATAAGCATTTCATTTCTTTGTGTTTTGAGTAAGCCTATGGATGACAAGCTAACGACTTAGCCTACAAGTTTAATATAGCACTAACTGCTAAGAGAAACCCTTTTAATTATATATAACAAGATATCATGGTAACATGCAACTTTTTGATCAAGCATTAAGCAAAGGAGGCCAAAACCACCCACGACTATATAGGACACACTACTTGGGAGCTACTTTTTTCTCTCTCTTAGACACTATATTTTCTTACCAGGGGGGGTGGGGGGGGGGGGGGGGGGGTCACAACTGATCCTGTACTGCCACTGTCACCGCCCTCAAAAATAAGCCATGTCATTCCCTTGTGCTTCATTCCTTTAGGAGTCCTCAAATTCATCACTGACCCTGTAGTTGAGGGACTAGCTGATAAGGACTGACAGTAAGGTTGATTGAACAGCCAGATTTCTCTCGAGGTAAAAGCAGCTCTCTGCCAACAGCATCAGATTTTACAACTGCATCTGTAACCATAATCTGGGTCATAAATGTAGAAACTTGTCCAATATCAGCATTTTCTGACAACCTCAATCAACATCTTACTCATTACTGAAGAAGTCTTGGTGTACGATTGACAGCCATTCTTTCGCAGAATTCAGATATTCTTATGTCTTGAGGGGAAATTCGAGGGAAGTCTGTATTATTTTTTGTTTGGTTGATTTTAACAAACTATGAGGTTCAAAAAACAATGTGTATGAGAAATTAACTTGCATGGTAGCTCACCTTGTACAGTATTGGTTTTACGATGTTGAGCAGTTGGTTATGAGTCCTGTGAAATGTGAGTCATGATGAAACATGATGAACTGCCATGATATGCACAACAGTGTTGCCAGATTCACGCTCATCTGTTTTGAATTAAACTGAGCATTCTTTAAATGCCACTCACTGGGCAATTCGCTAAGAAAGTGTTGTGATATGTGCAAGAAGCAACATAATATATTTTTGCAGAAATAAGTTTTATGCTCTTACCCTAATTAATATCCCAAATATTTTTGAAAGATTGTCTCCTTATATGTCACTTTTTTAGTGAAACTAGCTACTGTATTTTAAAATGTAGCTTGAGTGAAAAAGTGCAGCTCATGAGTAACTTCTGACAAGCAACAATATCTTCCCCAAGACTGGTTCATGACAAATCAAACTCAAGAGCTCAGGCTCAGACATTGTACTTTGGATGAAAAAGCAAGAATTCCCACTAGCCATCAAATAACAGAAAGGTGTATGCTAGATGGAATATCAAAATTGTCATAACTCATTATGCTCAGATTTGAAAAGGGAATATATATATATCATTGTTTCCAGGAGCAAAGCCTTGAAGGATTTCCACGGGGAATGATTAAATATTCATATCTGTGCTAATAAATTAACCTTATGTGACATAGAATGCGCTCACTCTCTCTCAGCATTTTAAATATTTATGTGCATTTCAGGTCTTGTTCAGCTCTTTGGATAATGCATTGTGACCTACATTTTGCAGCTCTTAAACTGGCATTGTATTTTTATACAAAACTCCATGTTTTTTGACTCTTTCTTTCTCAGTGTCGTCATGTCTACAAAATATTTTAGACAAAGTATGACATATGCCACACTTTTATAAGCTTTTGGTTGATTGCTTCTTTGAATAGACTACGCTAAACCTTGCTAGCTGAACTGCAAAATAATGCATTAATTGTATTTCTTACTACTACTAGTGTGATGATGATTATTATTATTATAACAACCAGTACCGCCGCTCCCTATAAGCAGAGTACGCAGATTGCGTAGGGCACAAACTCCCAGGGGGAGTTTTTTATATGTAATTATTAAAAAATGCATTTTATGATGAACGCAGTAGGCAGTATAAGCACACGTGACGCGCCATTCCTGCATCTGCGCATACGCCTGCGCTCGCTCTCACCTCATGTTTGCGATGAATACAATGCTCATCGATAATTAATGGACAACTAGGCTGTATCAGGGAAAAGACATCAGCGCAGTCCTGCGCATAGAAAATAAAAATAAAAAAGCCCAAGTTGAAGCCCGTGCATCACTTTCAGGTACGTTCCTAACTTTTTTGACAGTTACGTTAGTAACGTGTTTTCATGCGGAATACAGTTCACCACCACCAACAATGCATCTGACTTAATTTTCTAGTTTTCATGACTTAAAATTTATTATATAAAAACAATGAGGCAATAATGATTGGGTAATTAATAATATCACATAGTTTTTCTTGATGCACTGTTAAAATACATCATGTAATACAAAATAAACAATTTATGTACATTACAAATACCTACAAAGGGCACCAAAGGCCTGGTAGTTGCTGCTGTTACACTTACAGGACGATCAAATCCTTGTTTAATATTGACCAGACATTTAATTCAAATATCCACTTAATTTAAAAATTTTTGGCCACCTTTTTGCGATAGAAATGCTCCAGCCTCTTTAATTTCTTCAACAAAAACATGGACATCACAACCCTTACCCAAAATTTCCGAAACAGACCTGTAACTGAAGTTGGCTAGAGAGCATTTGGATGATCCAGAAGAGGATTGGAGAATGTCATATGGTCAGATGAAACCCAAATATAACTTTTTGGTAAAAACTCAACTTGTCGTGTTTGGAGGAGAAAGAATGCTGAGTTGCTCCAAAGAACACCATACCTACTGTGAAACATGGGGTGGAAACATCATGCTTTGGGGCTGTTTTTTCTGCAAAGGGGACAGGACGACTGCACCGTATTGATGGGATGATGGGGCCATGTATCGTGAGATTTTGAGTGAAAACCTCCTTCCATCAGCATGGGCATTGAAGATGAAACGTGGCTGGTCTTTCAGCATGACAGTGATCCCAAACACACTGCCCGGGCAAAGAAGGAGTGGCTTCGTTAGAAGCATTTCAAGGTCCTGGAGTGGTCTAGCCAGTCTCCAGATCTCAACCCCCATAGAAAATCTTTGGAGGTGTTGAAAATCTGGGGGGTTTCTTTTTCCCAGTCGACAGCCCAAAACATACTGCTCTAGAGGAGACTGCATGAGTGACGTGGGCACAATACCACAAAAGTGTGTGACAACCTTGTGAAGACTGTACCGAAAACGTTTGACGCTCTGCATGCCAAAAAGGGTATATAACAAAGTAGTAGATGAAATGTTTTTATTGACAAAATTATTATTTTAAAAGGACTCAAATACTTATATATAATTATATACATATATGGGATTCTTGACAGTCTAGGGTGTACAAGTAAATTACAATTAAATTAGTAAAGTTAATAAGTAAATTAATTAAATTTGAATTTTAATTAAAATGCATTAATCTGAAAAGTGTTTAGATAAACACACAACTTGGAGAAGGACATTGCCGTCATTTCGTGTGTGTCTATGGACAGTATAAAAAACTCTCGCGTAATTAGAATGTTGTGACAGTTCACTTTAGTTCAATAATAACTCACATTGTGAAACTCATGTATAAATCAATTCAATGCACACAGCCGAAGTAGTTTAAGTCTTTGTTTTTTTTTAATTGTGGTGATTTTGGCTCACATTTAACAAACCCACCAATTCACTATCTCAAATTAGAATACTTCATAAGACCAATAAAAAAACATTTTTTGTGAATTGTTTGCCTTCTGGAAAGTATGTTAATTTACGGTACATGTACTCAATACTTGGTAGGGGCTCCTTTTGCTTACTTACTGCCTCAATTCGTCGTGGCATGGAGGTGATCACTTTGTGGCACTGCTGAGGTGGTATGGAACCCCAGGTTTCTTTGACAGTGGCCTTCAGCTCATCTCATTTTTTGGTCTCTTGTTTCTCATTATCCTCTTGACAATACGTTCGTCTGGTGATGGTGCTTGCCAGTCCAGCACCACCAACACCATGGTCATTTAAACCACTTTTGGTAGCTTTTTGTCAGTGTGAGGTGCCAAATCCTGCTGTAAAATGGAATCAGCTCTTCAAAAGCTGGTCAGCCGAGAGGCATTAAGTGCTCCAAAATTTCTTGGTAAATGTGTGCAGTGACGTTGGTTTTCAAAAATCACAATGAACCAACACCAGCAGATGATTTTGCACCCCAAATCATCACAGACTGTGGGAACTTAACACTGGACTTTAAGCAACTTTGGCTATGAGCTTCTCCGTCCTTCCTCCAGACTCTAGGACCTTGGTTTTTCCAAATGAAATACAAAACTTGCTCTCATATGAAAAGAGGACTTTGGACCACTGAGCAACAGTCCAGTTCTTTTTTCTCCTTAGCCCAGGTAAGACGCCTCGGACGTTGTCTGTGGTTCAGGAGTGGCTTTACAAGAGGAATACGACAACTGTAGCCGAATTCCTTGACACGTCTGTGTGTGGTGGCTCTTTATGCCTTGACCCCAGCCTCAGTCCATTCCTTATGAAGTTCACTCAAATTCTTGAACGATTTTGCTTGACAATATAAGGCTTGCGGTTCTCTCGGTTGGTTGTTCATCTTCTTCTTCCACACTTATTCCTTCCACTCAACTTTCTGTTAACATGTTTGTATACAGCACTCTGTGAACAGCCAGCTTTTTTGGCAATGAATGTTTGTGGCTTACCGTCCTTGTGAAGGGTGTCAATAATTGTTTTCTGAACAACTGTCAGATCAGCAGTCTTCCCCATGATTGTGTAGCCTAGTGAACCAAACTGAGAGACCATTTTGAAGGCTCAGGAAACAGTTTGAGTTGATTAGCTGATTGGCATGTCACCATATTCTAATTTGTTGATATAGTGAATTGGTGGGTTTTTGTTAATGTGAGCCAAAATCATCCAATTAAAAGAACCAAAGACTTAAACTACGTCAGTCTGTGTGCATTGAATTTTTAATACACGAGTTTCACAATTTGAGTTGAATACTGAAATAAATGAACTTTTCCAAGACACTCTAATTTATTGAGATGCATCTGTATGTCACTGTAACCAGGTAAATTCTTTGTTATCTGAGAGCCGCTATGCTCAATTAGTGCTGACTTTGTGAGACTGAAATCGATGGAAGCCGCAGCAGAGTATGTTTTGTTATGTGGACAACAGGCTAATTTCAGTGTGAAATGAAAGCGTGCGAGTCACATCATCTCCAATGTGCGCCCACCCAGCTCACTGACCTCAGGAGTATGGTATCACAGTCTTTAACAAGAGACGATTTGTTTGGCTGACAAAAAAGGACACAATAAAGACATGTATGCAACAAAGCAAAACACAACGATCAATCTCAAGCTGTAAGAACAATAAAAACATCATAATGAATAATAAAGAACATCCCTATGGGCCGCGGCAGCATAACAATCAGGGAGCCAACCGGTGGGGGCAGCGGAGACGACTGCATGAAGAATACACGCAGAACACCTCATTACCAAGCACTCAGAGGTATCCAGTGACATGGACCTAAAAATAGTGGATTCTTTTCTGGCCTGTCTGAAAAGGTTGCATTGTACTGTGGCATTCAGATTTGAGAGATAACATGACTGACTTGAGCTCACTGCGGACAGTCCTTAGGTGACGGTGAATTATTAATAGACAGGAAGTACTAACGGCTATAAGATTTTCATATTCCCAGGACATAGAGGAAGACAGCAGTCTCTGAGCAATCTCACATTGTTAGATTGTTCAATAAAGTAGTCAGTACATTATAGCTCAAACCATTTGAATGCATGTCTGCTGGAATGTTCTGGATTGTTCCATGAAATACCATTTGAGCATTGAAACATTTAAAAAATGAATATGCCTGTTTTGTATGTAAGTATTTTTTTTAAGTGTATACCAGAGTTTCAGAAATATGCTATGGTCAGACTCAAGCACGTACATTTTATTAGTTATAATTTGCTTACAGGCAATTGCAAAACAAATGTCAGACTTGTGTTCCTGTTTTGTTGTTTTCCTTCCCATGTGTTCCTTGTTTTCCCTCTTGTATCATTATGCCCTTATTTGGTCCTTCCTGTTTCCTGTTCCTATTATATTTTGGTGCATATTGAGAATTTCTTGCCATCCCCTCCTCATGTCGTGTATTTAAAGCGTTTCCTTTTCTGAGTTAGTTGTCTGGTATTGAATATTCGTCCTAGTGCTAAGTATGTGTCTGCCTGCCCCGTGTTACCCAAAATTGAAGATTAAAGACTGTGTTTTGAGTTACTCCAGTGTCTCCTCGTCTCCTCGTTCCACCACAGTAGCCGTAGTGTGACAATAGCGAAAGTCTGTCTACACTGGATGCGACATTGCAAGAAAGTTGAACTTTGTGTCAGTACCTCATAAATAGAATGAGGCAGTTTACTGTTGGGGATTTGTCATGTGGCATCGTGCTTTAATAACATTGGAGTTGGTCCCCCTTTGCAGCTACTTGGAAGGCTTTTCACAAGATTTTGGAGTGTTTCTGTGAGATTTTTTTTTTTTTGCCCATTCATTGAGTAGAGTATTTCTGTTGTCATGCACTGATGTTGGACGAGAAGGCCTGGCTCACAATCTCCGTTCCAGTTCATCTCAAAGGTGTTTTGATGGGGATGGATCTCTGTGTGGGCCGGCAGTTCGTCTTCCACACCAAACTCATCCACCCCTGTCTATGATTACTCGGTACAGTCATGCTGGCATAGAAAAGGGCCTTCCCAAACTGTTCCTACAATGTTGTAAGCATAGCATTGTCCAAAATGTCTTGGTATGCTGAAGCATGAAGATTTCCCTTCACTGGAAGTAACCCAACCCCTGAAAAACAGCCCAATACCATTATCCATCCTCAACCAAAGTAGGGGTTTCACGATATACTGGTATTGATGATACCATTTAAAAATGAAATATCATTATCGCATTAATTAGGGGTGTCGCAATATACTGTGATAACCCTGAACCATACAATTAACAAAGTACACAGCATTATACTCTCACGTGTAATATATGTTTAATTCATTCTCAAGGCAGGAGGGCGCCCTCACACTGAAATTCCACAAGCGAGATTCATAGGATTAATGAAACAAACTTTGTGGGAAATCCCTTTAATGGATGAAAGCATCCAGCTATCTCTGTTTAGACTGATTAAATGTGAAGAGAATTAAGACACCATTGCAACAGTATATGCTTTATCTGTGTTTTCAAGCCATGTCGGGTATTTTTATAAGAATAAAGTATATTTATAATGCAATGCCTATCACCATCGTTCCTTTATCTGTATAGAAGCACTATGAAATATATTTTCTGCCTCATTCTGTGATATGAAGCCACATCAGATCACAGTAGGACATTATTTCAAACGATCAAAAATATGTTGTTCTCATATGTTTTTTGTACCTAGATGCTGTATTAAGTAGTGATGTATTAAGTATTAAGTACAAACAAACCTTTTTGAAACATTGAATCAAATGAACCAACTGAACTTTCGCAAAGACCCGCCTTCCTTAGTTACTCTTGCTACGTCCAACAAGCCATAGGATTCTCAGTGAATGGGTGTTGATATTCAATAATCCAACAGAAGTCCAATAAACTGCATCCATCCTTTTTGTAATCTTGCCATCTTTTGAGAGAACAGCCCTGATCGAAGAATTTAATAAATTGTTAACTTTGTTCTTGCCACCCCTCTTTAATGGCACCATACTAAAATTTAAACACCATAGTTATTACTTGTTTTTTTTCTTTTATTTTTATTTAGTCACTGCACCTTATATAATTAGTGATAAATGTAAAAATTGAAACGAGATTAATAATAAGCACATTGTAGTCAGAGTCGGCTTTTCTGATCGGAGACACATAGTTTTGTCAGACTTAGTATTTGGATTCTGTCGAGTTGGATCCATGCTGCATTGTAAATCTTTTTATCCAACGGTTTGACTTCACAGTGGCCTGGCAATTGATATCACCTACATTGATTTTATTTGTCACTTCTTTTCAATATTATGCAGCTGAAATTGGTCACAAATAGGCCTTTACTAGCATTTGTTTGTAAGCAGAAGGTGTCTTCCAAACAGAGACAACAGGCTGCGGTCTGAAATGCTGTCAAAGACCTCTGCGGAACGAGATAAGCAAGTTAGACAACATTCTGGTCATTAACTCCTCTGGAGAGGCGTAAGTGTTTGGAGCCTGTCATTATAGCTCGACTCAGAGACCTACAGATATCATTCTCAGGCTGAAAACTGGGACAACTGAGCATATCCACATGACACATGAGTCACAGTCTATGTATTATTTCTATTTCGGAAAATCTGTTGGGTGGTGTTAGAACAGTTAGAACAGTTAGAACAATGTATAACTTGAACTTGGCATTATTTTTTTTATCTCAGATAAAAATTAGAGACTTGTGATTGCATGATCTCTGCTTTGTGCTGCTGGTTTGTTTCTGCAAACTAAGATTATCTGATCATTTGTGCAACGTTACAGTGCAATCATTTTTTCCATGAGGCATGCAAATTTGGTTTGGCTTCAAAAGGATTTGCAGATAGTAAGTTCACCTTGTTGTTTTCTGTGGCATGTTGGCATGGATCTCTTCAGCAGACATGCCCCTAACATTCGTAAAAATCATATAAAAAAAAGATTTGCCTGTATGTTGTGTATATCGTATATATATATATATATTATATATATATATATATACACAGTCTAAACTCTTAGTTCAGAAATTCAGAGTATTAGTTGCCTATATATTATATGCTGTGGCTCAGTGTACGCATAGGTTTTTTAGCATTACAGCACCAAAAGTCAAGTGATTCCGATTCCCAGGGAACACTAATCCTTGATAAAAAATGTAATAGCCTGATGCCTGTAAGTTGCTCCTCTCTCTCCCTCTCTCTCTCTATATCTATATGTTATAGCAGAGAAAGAGAAGTGATTTACAGTCACTGCCATGGTACTACCTTTTGTACAACTTGCGAATAGTTTTTTTGTATGATCCTCTCTATGCGTCATTGAGTTTTGTCATTAGACAATAAATTCAATATGGACGATGAAAGTGGCAAAGCAAGAATTTTTAATTCAGCTGCTACTGCTATGTTTCGCCACACACCTCACTATTAAAATTAAGCATAGTGATCAACTCTGTCCGCAAGATATTTTGTTCTTAACTGCAATTGCCATTCGGCTTCCATAACATTACAGCCTACTGTACCTTCGGTAGATTCTTCTCAGACATTATTTTTCTTAGTTCCTTTTCTTGATGCATAGGATTCTATCAGAACTTGGGCTCTCTCCTTATCTTGTTCTCAGTCTGAGAGATCCACTCTTCATCCTGTAATATTATTTTTATCTTAGATAATAAGATAAATGTTATCTAGTGTTACTAATCAATATCCAACTTTGTAAACCGAGAAAGCACAAACGGGTAGACCCGTTCCCACGTATCCTTTTCATTTCTGCGCATCTTTACATACCCTTCTGACATCAGGGTGATGTACGCACTACATCCGATTTCTTACCCCCCAGGGGCACCCTAGCCTCGTTCCTACGGCCCCTGTCTCAAACCTGGCGTGATAACTCCTTGAGCTACATAATAAATAGAGCATAAGGTGAAAAAATAGAATCTAAACGGTAGATCACGACGGGGCAGCTGCAGACAAGGGCGCCCGAGCCTATATGGCTGGATATGTGTTTATAACTGATGCCCTAAACAAGGAATACAGAATATAAGAATAACAAGTAGACACAAAAGTCTGACAAACTAAAAACACAAAAAAGGACCGGAGCACTGTACCCTACAGTTTACGGGAACAGCTAGGAACATGGAAGAAAACGAAACGAGGAAAATAGTAGAAAACGGGATCCTAAACTAGAAAGGAGGGAGAAGAGGACACTCCATCGGCAAGAATACTAAGAAACGAACGGGGGAGAGGGACAGGAGAGGGGAGGGAAACAAGAATAGATGGTGGGGGCCGGGAGGATAATACCAAGAAGAAACAAGGGGAGTGCGGCAATGGTTGGGGGTAGGGGGGGAGGGGTTGGGGGGGGGTGCGAGGGGGCGGGCGGGTGGTGGGGAGCCCAAGGACGCAAAACGGGAACCAGAGGCTGAGGCAGGGAAGAGTACGGGCAGGGCCCGGACCGGGGCGGGGAGGAAGAGAGGGAAGAGGCACCGCGGGCTCGGCTCGGAAAGGAGCAGCCGATTGGAAAATAATCTTTCCCATGACGCCAAAACATTGCCCTACATCAAGGACAGGCCCTGTTGATTGCGTGGACTGCGAAATTAAACAGTGCTATAGCCAGGGGAGGGGGTTCGTGGTAAAACAGATCGACCGGGTCTCTCACCGAGTACTCACGTGCACGGTTCGTTCTTTTCCCCAAACTAAATGAGAACATGCTACTCGCGATACTAGGGAAGCCTCCCCCAGCCTGAATATACAAGGAGAAGAACGCTCATTCCATTTCCCCCCGCCTACAAGGACAACCTGAAGTCGATCTGTCAATGCATCCAGCGCATACTCGTGTAGCATGGGGTATGTCTGTTCCCCTGCCTCCGTCGTTGAAGCGTGTCGGTATAACTCCTACAAATTTCAATTTTCTGGCCAAAAAGGCCATTCCTGTGGAAGACAAGAGCCACCCTTACAGGTCGCTCTGTTAAAAAGTCCCGTTACATTATGACATGATTAATCTCCCGATACGTGCCCTATCGAAAATTGGCCCGTGTGCCATCCAAACGGATGCTCCAATGTCACGGGTGGGAGCTTACATGCATATGCCATACAGTCAAATGATACGTTATTGCCACAGCGGTGTTGTGGTATAATGGTTTCATCAGATGTTTCCTATGAAAGCCTGTTGGACAAGAGAAAAATAATGCTGACATCAGGAATGTACTAGACCAGAACATATATCAATAATTCAAATAATAATGAAAAAATACTTTCATTTCTTTTGTAACGGTAATTATGCTGCTACCCTTTGATTTTATATTTAACATTGCTAATTATGGTTGCAGCTGAGGTTCAAAATAGTTTAAC
The DNA here is from genome assembly GCA_018155175.1 of Sinocyclocheilus anophthalmus. Lineage (NCBI taxonomy): Eukaryota > Metazoa > Chordata > Actinopteri > Cypriniformes > Cyprinidae > Sinocyclocheilus > Sinocyclocheilus anophthalmus. The sequence continues at coordinate 24,777 of JADLZN010011767.1, forward strand.
CCAAACATATTATCTTATCATGTATCATCATCATTTCATTCATTCATGTCGTGTCCCATAAGTCACTTCTCATTCTTTCATTCCATCTTCGGTCAGTCATTCATCTCATTGTCTGCATTGTTTTGATCTCAGTGTACTTTTCCTTGTATGGGACAACACATTCTGTTCCACAAAAGAAAAAAGGCATTACAGATTGGGGAATCACCCCAACAACGATTTAAGTGTTAAAAAGCAAGCGGAATAGCAGCTTTTGATAGTAAAAGTAGACGTTCAGTCAACAACTCTCATAACACTTTTACTTAACGTGAAACAAGCAGAAATCATCCTATCTCTTCCTTAGAGCCTTTGGAGGTTACGCATTTTTCTAATATTGTCCTAAGCAACCGATGAACTAATCATATTAATGAATGGGGTCTACCTTCTATTTGAATGTCGCCAGTCTTGCTTTTCGACTTGCCTTTGTCCAGGGCTCCGGCTCCTTGACACCTGACACTGGAGACCACAGGTAAATCTAGAAGAGGACAGTGTCTGGAACTACTGAGACGGCTTTGCAGGGCTGATCCCATCCTTTAGACAAATGTGTTCAGTTAGCACAAACACCAGACTCTGAACTTAAAACCAAAAAAGAACAATTTAGTAGGATTTTGCTGAGTCTGTCGACTTTAAAATGGCAAGTTGATAGTGTTATTGTGACTCATTCGCTCCTTTTGATCAACGGTTAGAGATTTTAGATAATTTAAAAACAAAAGTAGGATCGGCAGAACTGAGACTCTCAACTACCAGCCCCTTTTAACCCTTGAGCTCCAGTAGAATATAAGTGGGTCGGAAATAAAATTTTATTTGTAGCTGTCGCTGTATGATTCGGGGCGTTCTATGGTCCAAGCTCAACGCTCCTCTCCAGGTTTGTATTTTATTAATTTTGTTACTAAAGGAAGACCAAGTTTTGACATTGATTCATGGTCACTCGGTGAGGCCATTCATTCGTCAAAAAATAAAGCAAGACAATACAAAAACCTCCCTGCATTTTCGCGGCTCTCCTGTCACGAGCTTCGCGCACGAGATCTTGCGCAGCCGCAATGCGGATATTTATGTTCTGATCGGTCGTTCGTCAAATCCGACCTTGCACTCTTAAATCAAATTTGCGCAATCACGCAAGGAGATGAGTAGAGATACATCCGTCGCAGCCGCCTCTGCTAGGCCCCTGGAAGAGAAGGGGCAGAGGAATGGTGCTACAAAAAGGGACCAGTATTTGGATTTGGTGTGATGAAGTGTTTTATGCCCGTTTTAAGTTTCAAAAAACCATTATTTTCCACAGACTGTACATCTATTGTTTCGCCTCTATGCAACTCCTTTTAAAAAAAAAACCGTACTTACATACTGTGAGTCAGACACAGCGTCTCATGTAGTCTACTGTGGTCGCGATTGTAGCGCGAGAGGTGGGTCCTGGGGGGGGGGGGGGGCCCTACAATGCTTTGCACACATCTGAATATTTGGGTTGAACTTGTTCTGGAACAGTGTTGTAAATACAACTTACCACTGATTTCTAGTCGTGTCCTCTCTCTTTGGATGCGCCAATAAAAGATTCTCGCTTTCACACGAACAATCACGGCTGGTGTGCGGGCTTGCAGTGAGCGGAGTCGCACCGTTTTGTTTGCTGTCCACTTCTCATGTTGACGACTCCCCCAGCTGGACTCGCCCTTCGTCCCCACGGTGAACAGTCGATTCCCGTGCGATTCCACCATCGCGAAATGGATGTATTTCCTCCGCGACCGCCTGATCAGCTCCAGGACAGGACGACGCGATATCGTCCGCCGTTCTTAAAGGCCGAACAAGTATTTCGCTTTCACACACAACACCCGCGCCTTCCAGACATACGGCCGGCAGCAGCAATCAACCGAGAATAAAAGTTATATGGCCTTCCGTCTTTGTCGGGAACCTTTGGGCGGCGGTATGCAAATCGTCGACCTCGTGAGGTTAAACATGTGGGGGCGTGTATAACGAGCCGTTTTAGGTAGGTCGTGGTTGACTCTTAACTTTTAGAAATAAGATCCTCTTTTTGATTTGGACGTTAAGAAAGGAAAATTTTAATCGCATCATATGACCCTATTAATCGCAAATGAAACCCATTTTCGGGGTGGTATGAAATAATTTTTATAAAGGTTATTTTTCAGTTCTTTATAATCTGTGTCTCAAGCAACCCAATTTGTTATTTGCATAATTAGATAAAGTCGAAATTTGCATTTTAAACAAAGCACTAATTTAAAATATATTATTAATCGCAAACAATGACTTGTCACGTTCATTGATATGTTCGCTCTAGAGGTATTGCTATGGTTACCTCCAGAGTTGGGTATAATGTGTAACACGTTACTGTATCCTAATTACTTTCCCTGATAACAAAGTAATGTAATGTGTTTTTAAATGTATGTGATTACAGTTAGGCCTACTAATGTCAATTAAATTACGTTACTTAAGTTACAAATGCAGTTAAGAAAAAAATATGAAGTAAATGCATTTTAAAATCATGTTTTGCACATCAGTATGCCCTTTAAATCGATAATCATTTTTTACTATTTGCTACTTGCCCATGCGCCCCTTATGATCACCTAACATATTCTATTAAGGTGCAAACTGCATTAACTTACTCACATTTAGAAAAAAATATATAAACCTAGCCAAGATCTGCTAATATCCGATATCAGTGCATACACTCTACAGTGCTATTGTGGCTGCAGTGTGTCACATGACATGCATGACGCCACTGACACTACAATACAAAATAGTTTGTCAGATAAATGAAACATGATGAGACATTCATTTGAGTTTAAATTGTTATAGCGTACTTATATAGAATGCAGTGATACATGACTTTGTGAACAATGAATGAATGACTGAAATAGCCTACTGAAAGTAGGTTAAGACGAATTTGAAAACGGTGCCCCTTAAGTGGCCCCTGCCTTAACACTGGTTACCTTTTCACGCGAACGCGACTGGTTAGTAACAAGTGAACGTACAGTATTTTTACTTCTACTGTTATTTTTGTCCTTTCACGTTACCCTTCTTGGAGAATCCTAGTGATTCTTTTTAAGAAATTAAATAAATAAATGTTATATTTAATGTGGGCTGGGGATTACCTGGGAAACCCAAATATCTATTATATCGCTTACATATTTTTATGGTTCTTTGTTTATTTGTTTTGAAGTTATTTAAGCGCCACACGACATTAGCTTACACAATTTGATCTGTATTTGACTCAAACGTCGGTAAACGCGATGTTATTCAGAACCTTTTATGTCCATTAAGCACAACGTTGGTGGAATATAAAGTGCTAGTGACATCGGTAGAAATTGTGTATGGTGTTCTAAATAAGACAGTTATGCGCCCTGTGCTCTTCAGAGGACACACGTCAAGTGCTGTCCTCCTTTGGAGTGAGCAGGGTATAGTGATGCTCACTTTCGATTAGAACTCACTCCTTATGAAGTCTGTTCAGCGTTGAGCCTGCTGCTGTGCGCACGCGAGAGAGTGAACCTGGATAGGATGAAGACGCGTAGCCCGCGTGGGAACCGCACGGGTTAGTTTACACCGGCGAACTCCACTCGCGCGTCAGCAAGACTTTTTACAATTATCGTCACATTCTGCTCACTGGACAACATTTAGCCGCACGCGCGCAAAATCCGAACATCTATTTCCCTTATCCGCGCTCAGTGACGCCTCCTCGCTGTCATGTAGGGGCTTCATGTGAACGCAGTAGCCTACTGTTGACCGATGGGACACAAACAGAGGGTCACTCTCGGTGTGAGGAGGCAACGCGAAGAGGATCTGCCGTGTTTTCAAGGAAAAGAAACGGAGCAAATAGTGGCAGCACTCTCGGAAAAGTTCAGCTCCAGCCGCAGGGGTGCAGGTTGAAACGCTTATCATATCTAACAGGAACACTGAGTGTTGCGCGTGACTGATATCGGGTCTGAATAAACCGTTTACACCTGCTTCCGAGGACATTAAGAAATCAAACCGGACAGAAGATTATTTACCGAGGATATAGTGTACATTTGAATCCCTAAATAATAAGGATATATCGTCTGTATTAATAATAACTCATCTGGAACTGGGTGAAAATTTTTGTCTCGTGTCCTGCGGACTGCAATGTCGCGCAAATCTTCACTGACCCACGTTCACCCGTTTATTTCCAGTTGTAGGTGCTGCCCTGACCATCCTTGGGGTGCATATCTGTTGTTTTTCAAACAGGTCTGTCACCCGCAACGGAGCATCCAGACAGCTGCATCTGGAGCAAAGGAGCGCTGTGCTGTTTGACGGTTTCTGCTGAAAAACACTGGAGCAATGAGTCGCATCCTCCATCCTCAGGTACGACTATTACCCCATGAAAGCGTATGTAGCTTAACTGTTCAAATGTAAGTTATTTTAACAGAGAAAAGAATATAAAAATGCCACAATTCAGTAAAAACCTTTTAATTGCTTAATTGTGAATTACCTTCATGTAGGCCTACCGTGAAAAATTGTAGAAGACAACACATTTTTTTTTAAGAAGGGCAACGTATACATTACCTTATAATTTGCTGGAAAAAAGTGTATGGTAAAATATAGATAAAATCATGTTTTTTGAGAAAGAAACATTCCCAGACCCCATGCGCACACAGCCACAGTTGTTAAGATGTCATTTAAAAAGTTAGATTCTTCTTGTAAGATTCTAGTTATATTAGATTCTTCTTCTGATAATTATGAGCATTGGAGTGTTTTATGTTGCAATTTATGTTGCTTCAGTCATATTTGAAGCATTATTTTAGTATTGTGTGTATTAACCTAATGGTATTTTGTTTGCGTGGGTAACATTGTGCTCTTGTCAGTCTGTTGGTACTGGTGACAGTTACTATAGAGGCTTTTTTATGCTAGTACATCATGTGGCATTCCATTGTATCACTTGTGTTTTGTGTGAGCAAAGCATAGTATCAAAACATTTTAAGGACTCAAGTAGATTGGTATTTTTTGTGTCATTTACATATACATTCATAAAAAAACTTCTGGAAACCAGAGCTGCCAGTGTTTTTTTTTTTTTTTGAAACAACGTATTATTAACACCACATTTTATGCCGATTCATCGACTTTCTCCCCATGTAGTTGTCGCTGTTTGCTTGTTGTTTTTCTCACCAACAGCATGTTTATCTATCTATTTTATCAAATACTTAATTAGCCAGCCTTTCTGTTTGCCCTAATTTTTTGTTCCTTTTTTGATTGTCTTTGGTATATAGTAGAATAACACTTTGCGTCATTCCCAACTCAATTTCTGATCACTGAATTTTAGGAACGTGGTAGGTAACTTAATCCTCATCCTTCGACGGGGATGTCCATTCCACCAAGTGAGTTCAGCGCGTGTGGGTTTGTTCTATTCGGAATTCTGTAGACAGAATATACAGCAGGACACTCGGACTCATATAGCCCTTGCCAGTCCCCTGAGCGCAAGGCAATTTTTAAAAGAGATGTCAATTCTAGCTTGATATAAGCTTGGCATGCTCACAGTCCTATGATTCTAATAATTAAAATGACAGCACGCTAAAGGTACAAAGAGAAAGCGCCTTTATTTTAGGCCTTAATAAAGGTGCAAAAGTTATTAGCTCTCCGCTCTGTGACCTAGCCGCCCCAGTTTGGCACCTTCTGCGAATATCTGAAACTGTGCAGGTCCACAACCAACAAGCTTTCCGCTACCGTTAATACTGTGTTTTACTCACTTTCTACTCCAGCCGTATAGTGCTCGCGGATTTTTCCCTGAAAATAGTTTTAGTGACCTTGTCATACGAGCTTTTGGAAATACTTGAGTGAGTGAAGATTGATGAGTGATT
>JADLZN010011768.1:0-20757 GCA_018155175.1 Sinocyclocheilus anophthalmus
CAGAGTCTAAATAGTCTTGGTTATTGGACTCGCAACCCGCCCGTGCTTGTCACCATCCGGCCCACACCACACCCTACACGTAAATATTATTCCACCTGTAGGGAGGCCAACCAGTTGGAGTGGAAAAAGGAAATGACGTGCTGTACAAAAAGTTGATGCAAAATCCAAAAATGGTGTTTTATTGGAAGGTGCTAAAATATTTACAGTGCAGGAGAAAACAAAAGTAAACAAAAACTGTAAAAAAGAAAAGGAAACAGCAACAATGTGCTAATTTTGGCTAAACCAGATGGCCCAAGTTTGCAACCCTGCTCAGTATTAGAGTTCACAATCAGAACTGAAGTCCTTTCAGCCATCACGCCTATTTATAGGCTGAAGCCCCACCTGTAGAGCCTACCAACTATGTACAAACGTTTTAGGTTGTAATGATCAAATTAAAAAATATAAACACCCAACACAACACTAAAACCTTCCAAATAGGTAAAACAACAACCATTAACAGGGGAAGAGTTTAACAACTAATTAAATAGCAAAAACTAATTTTTCCAAATCCCCTCCCCCTCTGACATCACCCCAGAATGGTATCTTCCACAGGAAGTGATGTGGCTGTCGCTTAAATAAAAAACAGATTAACCTGGATTATGGGTTTGGTTGAACAGAGTGTGAACCGGGAAGTTTAACTTAAAAAAAGGTTTGTGGCAAATATGTGGAAAAATAAAGGTAATTATCATATGAAAATTATTATGTGTTCTGGCATTCTGTTATTTTTAGAAAAATAATAGCAAACTTTAAGGAAACTATCAAGAGTTGAAAACTATAACAAAACACAGCAGCAACAAACTTCTTTAGACTAAACAAAACAAAAACTCCATAAAACTTTCCTGAGGTGTACACAGATGTTAATAATGCCGGCAATGCACAGTATCAGTGATATGGGTGTATGTTTGTAAGTCCAATTTTATAGAGTCACCAGGTTAACCTGTGACATTTCCCCCCCCTTCCTCAGACACCTGAAGTGTCCTAGGGAGGTAATCTGCTGTACAATTTTGTGACCCAGCTTTGTACAAAATTTCAAAGTCAAATGGCTGGATGGCTAAAAACCATCTGGTGATACGAGCATTTGTGTCTCTCATACGGCCCAACCAGGCCAATGCCCTATGATCAGTCTCCAGTATGAATTTACGTCCCACCAGGTAGTGTCTTAAAGCGTCCAATGCCCATTTATTTGCCAGACACTCCTTCTCAACTGTAGAATACCTGGATTCACGGGGAAGGAGCTTTCTGCTGATGTAGGCAATCGGTTGGAGCTGCCCTTGACCTTCCTGAAGCAGTACAGCCCCAAGGCCATGCTCAGAAGCATCGGTCTGTACAGTGAAAGTCTTTTCAAAGTCGGGACTCTGTAAAACAGGCTCTGTGCATAAGGAGTTCTTTAAGTCCTGGAAAGCCCTCTCACAGTGCTGAGTCCAATTAACTTTATTTGGCTTGTCTTTTTTAGTTAAATCAGTTAGGGTAGAGGCTCGTTCAGAGAAGTTGGGGATAAAACGCCTGTACCACCCCACAAGTCCAAGAAAAGAACGAACCTGTTTCTTGGTCACTGGCCGTTCTGCATTTTTGATGGCCTCCATTTTGCCCACCTGGGGACGTATTACTCCATGACCCAGCACATACCCTAGGTACTGTGTCTCAGTCCTGGCTAGGGTGCATTTGTCGGGGCGGATGGTTAGACCAGCATTCTTAATTCTCAGTAGTACGTCTTTCAGATGACACATATGCTCCTGCCAAGTTTGACTATAGATGATTATGTCATCTAAGTATGCAGCAGCAAACTTCTCAGTCCCCCTGAGAATCTGGTCCATCATCCTTTGGAAGGTAGCTGGAGCTCCATGAAGGCCAAAGGGAAGGACACAGAACTGAAAATGCCCAAAGGGTGTTTTAAATGCGGTCACCTCCTTGCTCTCTGCACTTAATGGAACCTGCCAATATCCCTTGCATAGGTCAAGTGTGGTGAGATACTTTGCTCTGCCAAGACTCTCTACTACCTCATCCACTCTTGGCATGGGATACGGGTCAAATTTGCTCACACTATTGAGTTTGCGGAAATCCAGACAGAATCTAAGACTGCCATCCTTCTTGGGCACTAGGACAATAGGATTGCTCCATTCACTGGAGGACGGTTCAATCACACCAAGGCTCTGCATGGTCTCCAATTCCTCCCTCATAACTGGCAGAAGTCTTTCTGGGACCCGGTATACTGGCTGACAAATGGGTTTGGGATCTTTGAGAGTTATGTGGTGATGGATAGTACTTGTTCTGCCAGGTGTTTCCATAAAGAGTTGGGCTGGGATACATTGTAGAAGTTCCTGCCTTTTACCATCTTTCAGGTGCTCAAAATTCAGCTGACTGTTCCCCTGACGACCAGGCAGGTATTGTTCCTCTATTTCCTCCTCTCCCTCTACGGATCTCACGAACAAAGCAGTTGCGATTCCCGCTTCTTCCTCAGACATAGGTTCTAGTTGTGTGGAACGAGCATACCACTTCTTCAACATGTTAACATGGAAGATTTGTAAGGGCTGGGTCCTGGAGGGGATCTCAAGCTCATATGTCACAGGACCCACTTTCCGCTTGATTTGGTAGGGGCCCTGCCACTTCGCCAGCAGTTTATGCTCACTCGTTGGTAACAACAACAAAACCTTTTCACCTGGTTCAAATGTACGGGATCTGGCTGTTCGGTCGTACCACTCTTTTTGGCGTTTTTGAGACTGCAGGAGATTTTCTCGTGCAAGGGTTGTTGTCTTCTGCAGATGCTCTCTCATCTTTAGCACGTAGGAGAGAATATTTTTCTTGTCTGGTTTATCAGTGGCCTCCCAACTCTCCCTCAGTACATCCAGAGGCCCTCTGACATGGTGAGCATACAACAGTTCAAATGGCGAGAACCCTGTAGATGCATGAGGCACCTCTCTATATGCAAACAGGAGGAATGGAAGCCACTTGTCCCAGTCCTTGCCCGTGTCAGAAACATATTTCCTCAGCATCGTTTTCAAGGTCTGGTTGAAACGCTCAACAAGACCATCAGTCTGTGGATGGTAAGGGGTGGTTCGTACTCTCTTAATGCCCAGCAATTGATATACCTTTCGTAGGGTGTGGCTCATGAAGTTGGGGCCCTGATCTGTGAGCACTTCCTGTGGTATGCCTACCTGCGAAAAAAAACGTAGGAGTACAGTGGCTATTTGCTTAGCTGTGACCTCTCTTAGTGGGTATGCCTCGGGGTACCTGGTAGCGTAATCGCAAATAACCAAAACAAATCGGTTCCCTCTCTGACTCTTTTCCACAGGCCCAACTACGTCAACTCCTATTCGCTTAAAAGGAGTGTCAACTACAGGAAGTGGTATAAGAGGTGCGTAGGCAGGAGTACGGCCAGTAGTGAGCTGGCAATCTGGACAAGATTTACAAAACTCCTTAACCTCACTGTACATCTTTGGCCAGTAAAATCTTTTTGCAATTCGCATTAATGTCTTCATAAAAGCCAAGTGACCTGCCCAGGGGATAGAATGCCCAAGTTCCAATACCTCCTTCCTGTATGCCTTAGGTACTATTAGCTGCAGTCCGTCTTCCTTACTCTGTCGGTACAAAAGACTATTTTGTACAACAAAAGCCTCACCAAGTAAAGACAGAACACCCTCATTTTCCTCAGCCTGTTTAAAACATTCAGTCAAGGTTGAGTCCTTACGCTGAAGTTGGGCTAGATTACCAGGGACAACTAAGTCTGCTTCAGTGAGTTCGGGTTCTTCTACCCCTTCCTCAGCTTGCCCTGAAGTTTCCAACAACCCCTCAACCCATTCCCTGCGTTTCTGCAGCCTTTCCTGCTCTGTAGGTCGTGACTCACCTAAGCTAATCTCAGAGCTGAAAGGCATTTCTTGCAGAATGTCTGGTATTATTTCTTGGGGCTGTGGAACCTGAGTAAGCTGCTTTGCTGGGCCCCCCCCCCCCGCCCCCCCCCCCCCCCTCGTGACCACTCCACACCATACACGGTCCTCTTGCAGCAATTCAGCTAATACAGGAAAGTCAGTACCTAACAATACAGGATAGGGCAGCTTGATTGCAACACCCACCTTCATCAGATATGACTGATTACAGACCTCAATATAAACCTCAGCAGTAGGCAACTCAGTGCTATCCCCATGCACACAACAAACCGTTACTGCGTCTCCTTCACTCCAGGAATCTCTGGGTATATATTGGGCCTGTACCTGTGTATGGGAACAACCTGTGTCCACCAATGCTGGAAGGGGTTTACCATTTAACAGTACAGTAATGACTGGCTCTCGACCGGGCTGAGTTCTTAACTGTTCTGGCCGGGGCATATAACAAAGACCAGTTGTCTTGGGCTTTTTGAGTGGGCAAAGAGGCCTAGTGTGACCTGGCTCACCACAGTTATAACATATGACAATCTCTCCCTTAACTGTTGTCTGGGGTATTGTGGCCGATGTTGGGGGTTTAGAATGACTGGGCTTAAAGATTTTAGGGCCAATTTGAGAGTTTGAACACCCCCCCAACCCATCAGACTTACCCTTCAAAGAGTGCAAGATGCCAGCATATCGAATAGTTCCAGGTCCCTTCCGTGCAGCAATGTAGGCCTCCACCAACGTTGCAGCCTCTCCAGCGGTGTCGGGATCTCTTTCCTTTACCCAAGTCCTCACCTCAGGGTACAACACTCGCAGGTACTGCTCCAGCACCAGGGACTCCATCATGTCCCTCTTATTACTTTGCTCATAGTGTACCCATTTGGAGAACAAGTCCTTCAATCGGATGTAAAGTTCCGTAGGGGTCTCATCGGCAGGGGTACTAAGGGACCGGAACCTCAACCGGTATGTCTCTGTACCAGTCTCATATTTTTTTAGAATTGCAGCTTTCACTTGGTCATAGTCTCTGGTTTGTGAGGGGTTCATAGCTACAAAAGCACTTCGGGCCTTGCCAGTTAACAAGGGAATAAGACGAACGGCCCAGTCGCCCCTTGCCCACTGATACACCTCTGCAAGTCTTTCAAAAGTTGTAAGGTAGTGTTCAATATCATCACTATCCTCCAGCTTGGCTATTTGAGGTTCATGGTCTATCACCCGCTTTGCAGCTCCTTCCGAAGCTCCATTTCTTGTCCGCTCCATGTCTAGCTGCATTTGGGTGACCTGGTGGCTGAGGACCTTGTAATTTTGTTCACGGCGAAAAGCCTCCCTCTCCTGCCTTTCATCCCGGTCCTTTTGATACTGCATGAATGACTGAAACATTTGTGCCAGCGCTGTGATGGCAGCATCTCCCCCAGTGGCTGGGATTTCCGCAGGGAGCAATCTCTCCTCGACAACACCTCCAACCGCACCTTGGTCCATTACCGTACATCTGTGCCCTCTTACCGGCTGACCCCTCGTTTTAAGGTGGCATGTTCAGCGGGCATACCCTATGCTAGCTCTTCACTGGGCACTGCGGTGTAGTCCCACTGTGCTGACACCAGATGGGTAGGGAGCCAAGGCCAGGGGGGGGGGTTGGGCGGAGTGGAAAAAGGAAATGACGTGCTGTACAAAAAGTTGATGCAAAATCCAAAAATTGTGTTTTATTGGAAGGTGCTAAAATATTTACAGTGCAGGAGAAAACAAAAATAAACAAAAACTGTAAAAAAAAAAAAACAGCAACAACGTGCTAATTTTGGCTAAACCAGATGGCCCAAGTTTGCAACCCTGCTCAGTATTAGAGTTCACAATCAGAACTGAAATCCTTTCAGCCATCACGCCTATTTATAGGCTGAAGCCCCACCTGTAGAGCCTACCAACTATGTACAAACGTTTTAGGTTGTAATGATCAAATTAAAAAATATAAACACCCAACACAACACTAAAACCTTCCAAATAGGTAAAACAACAACAATTAACAGGGGAAGAGTTTAACAACTAATTAAATAGCAAATCCCCTCCCCCTCTGACATCACCCCAGAATGGTATCTTCCACAGGAAGTGATGTGGCTGTCGCTTAAATAAAAAACAGATTAACCTGGATTATGGGTTTGGTTGAACAGAGTGTGAACCGGGAAGTTTAACTAAAAAAAAGGTTTGTGGCAAATATGTGGAAAAATAAAGGTAATTATCATATGAAAATTATTATGTGTTCTGGCATTCTGTTATTTTTAGAAAAATAATAGCAAACTTTAAGGAAACTATCAAGAGTTGAAAACTATAACAAAACACAGCAGCAACAAACTTCTTTAGACTAAACAAAACAAAAACTCCATAAAACTTTCCTGAGGTGTACACAGATGTTAATAATGCCGGCAATGCACAGTATCAGTGATATGGGTGTATGTTTGTAAGTCCAATTTTATAGAGTCACCAGGTTAACCTGTGACACCACCCATTACATCAAATATTAGCGATTCACCTGCATGTACCTGCCCGCATGCAGGACTCTGGCTTCCCTCCAGTGGACAACATGATAGACAACTCTGGCCTCAGAGAGTGATTGTAAATTAAGTTTACATAAAATATGTTTAAAATTTCATTCTGCATCTTCTGAGATTTCATTGTAATCCTCCTCATAAAGTCACTGAATTAACCATTAACTGTTCACCTGATTGTGTTGCCGTCTGCATGTGATGTTTGAGCATTGTTGAGCGAGAACAAGAATGTATTGGAAACACACTACCACCCCCCACTAACCACCGACAACTACGAACCACCCTAACCGCTACCCAACTCTTCTGAGAGGTAGAAAAATACACCTACCGGATTTTTTTTTTTTTTTAATATCTCTGAAATATATGATAGTATTCTTGAAAACAATCTTTTAATGTATTATTAAATAAATATTAGTTAATTATCAAAGAGAAAAAATTAATAGCCATAATATGTACTATTAATACTGTGATACTCAGATACTGTGATTTCCTTCACATAGCTCATTTCACCATTAACTCTTCACCTGAACAGTTTATGTTGCTGTATATGGTATAATTGTAATCCTTGACCATCAAAACATAGGGGTAGACATCACCGTTTCTGTGTTATCATGTTTGGTTTAGGAGCTATGACACAAAATACATAATTTGGTTATGGCGGAAAGTAAAATGGCAACCATGAGGTGTTTTTGCGATGGCTCCATTTCTGAAAATGTTTAGGGCCGCAAACTATACAAGTGTACCAAGTTTCATGCTTTTATGAAAAAGTGAACATTATTTTCACATATCACCTGGACTACTTTTCATTACAGTGATTTTGAGATTGTGGCAGGAACACATTTGCAAGGAACTACATGCTTGACACTAATAACGTGTGTAATAGCGTTTTCAGATTGACAACTTGACTAGTATCAAAGTCCCTTTAAGGCAAGTCATGTCACTCAGCAGCCATCTTTGAAACGCCTCTCGGGAATGCAAGTGCAGCTCCTATCTCTTTGAATGGGGAACATCAAATTCTCCAAAACTGTTCACTAAAGCTTACGATTAAATTTCATATTTGAAATCACCAATGAAATCTGACAACAACTGTCTCGTAAATATTGTTTATTTTGCTCAAATAGCATTAAAAAAGCTTCTTTTTCAGGCCAGATCAGCCAGTGCGCATGCGCATGGGGTAAACAGGCGGGGTCCTATAGAAGACCAACTTCTAGGTTTGTAAACTCAGAGATGATGCTGCGCGGGCATCATGGTTGCGGAGAAAACCCAGGAAAAAAAAGAAGCTTTACAGCAGAGAATACTACAGCGGATAGGGTAACAAAATGGAGAGGTTATGGGTTAGTTTTTTCAAAAAGAGATTATCACGGGAATATAGGGTGAGGGTGATTAGATGTCTTTTTTTTAAATGTTCTCGCATATTACAAGAGCTTGTCACCCAGCGATAAGCACTGTTATTCAACGAAATTGACGTTAGAGAGTGGGATAGTCTTACAGATCCGAAACAGGGGTAACGGTTTTTGTGGGCAGAGCCTATCTGGAGGCAGAAAATTACGGTTTTCAAGTGGCAGTTTATGGAGCCATGGAATAAAAGAATATAAAAAAGGTACATTTGATTTTCTGAAGTTGGTGCATAAACCTGAATCACTGCAATGTTCAAAGGTGCTCCGTTGAACCTGGCCACTATGATACGAGAGCTTACAGGGTTATACCCGATAGTGCATCTTTTCGACGCTCTCGCTTGCTAACAAGAACCAACTCTCCCATGTGATTTTTTCTCTTCTGACCAAATCACTTCTCCTCCATTCAGCTCTCCCACACCTGTCCAGCGCATCTCTGACAGTCCCAATATATCGCACTCATATGGTGTCATTTTTCTCTTACGTAATGCGTCCAGTTTGCCAGTACTCTGATAGCTCGTACCATTCCATGTACCTAGCTTCAGAAAGTGTCTGTTTCGGGCTTTTGATTTCTTTTCCTCCGTCTCCTTTTCCTTCTACTCCTCTAACTTTTCAACCCAGGGAGAGCCCCGGATTTCCCATCTGATGGAGACGCGGACCTTTGTATAACCGGGCGACGATCGAGCCGGTGTGTTCCTGTTTGTTTGGTTGTCATTGTGTATTGGATTTCATTCGTCTTGTTTCTTTTACAGGTGGCAGTATCTGCACCCCACCACCCAACCCTCCTCCTTTATCCGGGCTTGGGACCGGCACAGTCACCTGCGGCGGAGTTAGTGTTCAAGGACAAAGTGGAGCAAAGACTTGCAAACTCACCATCGCAGCCAGTGGAACTAAATTACAGAGTTCGATGGTTGAATGAAGCGATACAATCATCTGTGAGGGAAGTCTTACCAACAGTGTGTAAGCAAAACAAACCGTGGATCACGGAAAGCACACTACAACTGGCAAAGATGAAAAGAGAGATGAAACAGAGAAGACAAGAATCGGAGGAGAGGGAGAAGGAGTACAGAGTGATGTGCAATGTGGTGAGGAAAGCAGCAAGGACAGACAAGGAGGAGTGGCTACAAGGACACTGCCAGGATATTGAGAGGCTTGCAGGAGACAACAGAATCAGAGAGGCATATAAGCTCATCAACCAGATAAACCGAGCGTGGAAACCGAAGCAGTCAACCATCAAGGACAAGAATGGTAAGATGTTACAAGATAAAGCAGAAGTTAAGAAAAGGTGGACAGAATATTGCAGTGGTATGTACACTGATAGGGGTAACAGTGACACCGTCATAACTGAACTAGACCAAATCTCACCACCGCCCAATGAAGATGAAATGCACTACATTCTATATAAGGAAGTGGCAGAAGCAGTGAAAAGGTTAAAGAAAGGTAAGAGCCCAGGAATCGACGACATAACCGGAGAAATGATACAAGCTGGAGGAGAAAAAGTTACAGAAGAGATACACACAATCTGTAATCAGATATGGCAGGAAGAGAGAGTACAAGAGGAATGGGCAAAGTCAGTCATCATCACAATACCAAAGAAAGGAGACTTGCCAGAATGTAGCAACTACATGACAAATGCTCTGTTAAGTCACGTAAGGTATTGATGATGGTGTTACTGGAGAGATTGAAAGTGCAGATGGAACCACATCTGTCAGAGGAGCAGGCAGGATTCAGGAAAGACAGATGCACGATACATCAAATCATGATTCTAAGGCTTATGGCAGAGAAGGCGAAACGTAAAGGACGACACATCATCAACTGTTTCATTGATTTCCGAAAGGCATTCGACTCCATCAAACAGGACGTCACTTGGGCAACACTCAAGTCATATGGAGTCAGAGCAAGATTGACCAAGATACTGCAGAACATCTGAGAAATCTCGCAGTCGGCGGTGAGAGTTGGTGGAGAAATGGGCGATTGGTTTAAAACAACGGTCGGAACGAGACAAGGGGATCCGATATCACCAACTATATTCATCTCGTACCTCGAGAGAGTAATGGACTCGGTAAGAGACAATGACACAGGAATATCAGTCCATGGGTACAAGATCAACAACCTCAAATTTGCAGATGACATTGATTTACTGGAGTAGGATAGAGTTGAATTACAAGGAAATCTGGATCGGATGAATGAAGCAGGAGAGGCCGCAGGATTAAAGATCAACATTGAAAAGACAATGACAATGGTGTTTGGACAAGAGGTCATAGAAGAGGAACTGGAGATTAGGGGCAGAAGTATTGAAAATGAGTTTGTGTATCTGGGTAGTCTACTGACCTGGGACAACGATTGCAATAAGGAGATCAAAAGGAGAATAGCGAGGGCAATAGGAGTAATGGATATCAGAACAGAGACCAAAATCAGCATAATCAGGACATGTGTGATGAGTGGGTTGCTGTATGCTTGTGAGACATGGACACTGAGGAAGAAAGACAAAGATTTATTGCGGGCGTTTGAAATGAAGTGCTACAGGAGAATCTTGCACATTCACTGGCATCAGAAAATCACAAACGTGGAGGTGCAAAGACGAGTTGGAAACACGAGGAACATCGTACAACTCATCATGGAGAGGAAGCTCAGCCTGTTTGGACATATCTGCAGGATGGAGAACAAGCGACTGGTGAAGTGTGTGGTGTTTGAGATCATGGATGGACGGACACGGAGAGGAAGACAGAGTAGAAAGTGGTTGGATGACATCAAAGAATGGTGTCAGAGGGACATCCACTCTCTTAGCAGGATGGCACAGGACCGTGCACAGTGGAAATGGAGTGTCAGACGGGCATTGGACACCAACGGGCGTGAGCCCATGGAATGATGGATGGACATTTGAATTTTATATTTCAAAATTCTGATTTGATTCTTGCAATTCCGGATTATTCTACAATTCTAATAAGGAAAAACACTCGTCTCTCTCTTTTTCCCCTCAGCTCTCTTCTGCTTTTTTTCCCCTCAGATTTGACAAACCTCACGTTAACACTGGCTCGAGGACCTTGGTTTCCAAATTAAATACAACACTTGCTCTCATCTGAAAAGAGGACTTTGGACCACTGGGCAACAGTCCAGTTCTTCTTCTCCTTAGCCCAGGTAAGACGCCTCTGACATTGTCTGTTGTTCAGGAGTGGCTTAACAAGAAAAATACGACAACTGTAGCCAAATTCCTACACACGTCTGTGTGTGGTGGCTCTTGATGCCTTGACCCCAGCCTCAGTCCATTCCTTGTGAATTTTTCACTCAAATTCTTGAATCGATTTTTTGCTTGACAATCCTCATAAGGCTGTGTGCGGTTCTCTCGGTTGGTTGTGCATCTTTTTCTTCCACACTTTTTTCCTTTCACTCAACTTTCTGTTAACTTGCTTGGATACAGCGTTCTGTGAACAGCCATCTTCTTTGGCATTGAATGTTTGTGGTTTATCCTCCTTGTGAAGGGTGTCAATGGTTGTTTTCTGGACAACTGTCAGATCAGCAGTGTTCCCCATGATTGTGTATCCTAGTTAACCAAACTGAGAGACCATTTTTGAAGGCTCAGGAAATGGACGAAAGCACATGGCGGAACTGTGAGAGACCGCTTCATGGATGAAAGCGCACTTTCACTCTCTGACAGCAGATGGCGATAAACTGCAGAAATAATAATAATAATTAATTTAAATGAAACCCTGTAAACATGTGTTTAAATGATTTAAACAGCCATTCAGATTTGTGTATTTGCTATGATGTTCATCACAGCGCCAAATACTTAAATATTTAGACTTAATAGGCTATTTATTTTCAATTTTTTTTTACATTTTAATCTGGACTACAACATGGCCTAAATATTGTTTGAAAGTGTTTTTGATTCTTTATTGTTCGGTCACACTTTACATTAGGGCTTCATTAGTTAACATTAGTTAAATCATTAGTAAGCATAAACTGCCAATGAACAATTCTTCTGAACATTCATTAATCTAAGGTATTCCAATAGTATATAACCCTTGTTTAATTGAAAGTTGCAACTGTGTTATTTAATGAGCTAACATGAACTAAGATTTGTATTTTTTTAAACAAAGATTAATAAATTCTGTAGCAAATGTTGCTATTGCTCATTGTGAATGTTAATGTATTAACTAAGGTTAATGAGGTCTTATTGTAAAGTGATACCTATTGGTTTTTATAGTTCTTTTGCACTTTAATCTGTGTAAAACGTTTAACTTCATACATTTTTCTGTATTGCTTTATTGCATTTAAATGTTCAGTTATTTTTGTTATAAGAAAAAAGTTATTAAACCTGTTTTACTGTATTATGACAGCACTTTTTTTTTAAACTAAGTTTCAATATCGTGATAATACCGTATACCGCGATAAAAACATGATCTATTAATCGCAACATGAAAATCTGATACCGTCATATCCCTAATACAATGGGGTCATAAAGGGTTTGTTCAACCAAAAATGAAAATTCTGTCATCAATTACTCACCCTCATATCATTTCAAACCCATAAGACCTTTGTTCATCTTCAGAACAAATTAAGATATTTTTCATGAAATTCGAGGGCTGTCTGACCTCCTATTGGCAGCAACGCAACTAAAACATTCAAGCTCCAGAATGGTAGAATCATCATAAAGTAACCATGTGACTCTGGGTTTTACCTCAATTTTTTATGAGCATGCACGTGCTTTTGTTTGCGCAAAAAACACTTTTTATTACCCATCCCGCTTTATTTTCTAAAAATATTGATCTGCCACACACGCTCATAAGAGCATCATGACGCATGTATGTTGTGTTCACGCTAGAGTTAACATTGTAGCATGAACAAGCTTTGAATAATATTTTATTGTGTATAAAGTGGTAAATACTACTTTTTTTTTGGACAAACAAAGCACTCGTGTTGCTTCATAAAATTGAGGTTAAACCACAGGAGTCACATGGATTACTTTAATGATGTCTTTCCTACCGCTCTGGACCTTGAATGTTTTAGTTGCGTTGCTGCCAATAGGGGGTCAGAAAGCTCTCGAATTTCATCAAAATATTTTAGTTTGTGTTCTGAAGATGAACAAAGGTCTTAAAGGTGTGGAACGACTTGAGGGTGAGTAATTAATGCCAGAATTTTCATTTTTGGGTGAACTATCCGTTTAATAGGCCAAACCACCTGACCGTAGCATCTGCATCTCCAATCGCAGCCGAATCGTTTCCTCGCTCCTGCATCTTCCACCCTACGACCCGGACACCGATCGAACTCAGCTGTCTAATGATAGAAATATAGGGGAAAAATCAGAAGTTGGCTTATCTTATTAAGATATGGTTTATATTCTTTATTTAGTACATAAATGCAAAACTTACCCTTCATCAAGTCTCACTCACAAGCGTGCCTGTAAAAAAAAAAATTATTAAACTTAAATGTACTTGTAAACAACACACACACAAGCAAAGACATTTCCTATACAACAGCCTCATAACCCTTTAATAACCGGAGTTGCCTAAAAAATATATTAAGCTGGACGGTGATCCTCACTGTGATGTGCTCAGTCATAGCCTACACAGGCAGGTAAACGGGGAATTGTTGGTTACTTGCTAATTACAGTTAAGCCCAAAGATGTAAGTTACACAACACTTTTACAGACTGTTTGTTCATGATTACAATATGACCGATTCATACAACATAATGCGTTTGTTTGCATTTACTGTTACCTGTAATCTTTTACCAGCAAGCACTTTGCAATCGTAAAACAAAATAATATATTAATATATATGATGGCCAATAAAATAAGGAATGGCACCGAAAGCGAGCTCGTGAGGAACAGATGTAACGTTAGGCCTACAGCGCGTCCAGCTGAGTGTAACGGTCAACATCTCGCTTGCTCGGCTGACAAAACCCTTTCTACAAAAGTAACTTCGCCACAAATGAACAAGATTAATCTCTTAAACCATATTAAGAAGTTTAATGTGTTCATCTATAACAGAACAAACTGACAAAACTGCTGACGGTTGGTTCATGCGTCGTAGAAAACCGCTCGGCGTCGTCTACCTCAAGTTAACTTATATTATCCTCGCTTGAACAGTTGATAAAACATTTAAAAAACGCTTAACTTTACTCAGTAACGAATACCAACTGACTGAGATACACTTCCAGTGGGCGCGAAAATGCAAAGCCAACTGGGACCCACTTTAACGGTGAAATACACCTATATCGCTCGAATTGCGCATCTTAACGATGTTTAACAGGTGGAGAAACAAATGTGTGTCAAATCTCAAACGTTACATTACAATCTGCAGGCTAATGCACGGTGAATACGCTTCTTCGCGCGCAGCCCAGCGGACAGCGTGCTCAAGTTCACGAGCTGTTCGTCTGAAACTCCTCCGCGGTTTAGTTAGTCCGCTGTATAGTCCGCCCGTGTCTCCTTGTTTGATGTTGCACTGCGATGTCTTTATGTATTAAACATGAGTCTAACGTCTAGATTTGCTGAATATTTTTTTTTCTGGGAAAGGACTCTGATATTAAATGCATGTACAAATTTGACTCCTGCGCATGAATCCATGTTTCAGTTCGACTGTTTTGCCTGTTACGGTTGCCAAAAGCTAACAACTACAACATAGTTAAGTTCACTGAACTAAATTGGGCTCTTTGATCTTAAATCTACCTTCTTGTAGCTGACTTAAAAAAGTGAAGTTTCACAGTCTCTAGTATAACTTAAATTTTAAAAAAAGTTGAAATTGCTTAAAATTATTTTTATGATGTTGCCAGTTCATAAGTAACTTAAATCACAATTAGTTGTGCATGGCTTTTTCATCATATCATTTTTTACAGTGTATACATATCTATGGTCTACACTGGATGCAGCGCGGCGCGACACGACAAATCCCCGACATTGCTCGATCAACTTGTCAAAGAACAACAGGATTATTGCTATCCTTCGTCCTGGATTATCAGTCACTAGTGGAAAAACTTGAATTCCAGAATTACTTTCGTTGTATAATGTTTGTGTCATGTTTCTTGTTTCTCTGTCTGGTACCAATACATCAATCAATTCGTGAATGACAATTTGAAAATTCCGCTCTGGAACCTTTGTGCCCTCTTCGTTTGGTCCTTTATTTTGAATTGCCTGATGCCCTAAAACTTGGTACTGTGTCAGTATGTAATGAAGTCTCAATCGCATGCTACATCAAGGTCTTTCAAACTTCCCTCACCCAAGAGTATATGTTTATGTCCATATTTCTTCCAATGTATACAAGAAGCACAAGTCGTGTAGTCCTCTTAGTTAGCCTTCTAATAACTACGCATGAACCAGCAGGATATACCTTGCTCCACATTCCTTCGTACTCTTCACCCTTACTTCCCCAATCTCAAATCTAACTCAACGATGCTTGGAGTGCCCTCTATTGGTGCTTTAAGTAAGTTGCTCACAATAGTTTGTCTCCCTTAATTAAATGATTATATTTCTTAACGAACAATTGCTATGAAACAGTCAATAAAGAACCTCAGATCTGTCATGTTCGACAATTCACATGTAATGAATTCTACACGAGAACACATTACCGAATATCATAATGAGCGCTCACTTTTAAGCTCAATAGCCCCATGAACCCTAAACTACTCTAATGAACCCATTCAAGCGTTACTTGGAATTTCATGTGAGTTATGTACTGTGTATGTGTGCATTTAAAGTCCTATCAGCCTCAGGTGTCTTTTTCTTTGTCTTTTTACTTTTTATTATTATTTTTTTTTTTTATTGAACAAAATAGAATAGTCCCTGAGCCAATCTGGCTCACGTCTTTGACTTTTCTTTCTTCCCGTGGACAAGCCCAGCAGCAAGTACTGCACTAACTATTTCCAGCAGGACTTCACTGAGAGGATCCATGTGGTTTTTCACGGCATTGTGTGGTCTGCTCCAATTACCACGATTAAGTCGTCCACGTGGTGGGCTCGAGACCACGATGCATCGGCCACTTCCCTTCTCTCTTCCATCATTCCAGAGTGTACGGTTAAGGCCACCCTTTTTCCGACTTTTTTCCTAACCTTAACTGGAGGAGTGAATTTTGGATGGCCTTTTGGTACATGTGCTGACTTTTTAACGTGCACTTTATCCCCTTTTTGAAAAGAAAAGTGACGCACACGATGCTTGTGGTCAAAGCGAGATTTCATGACATCCTGACGTGATGAAACACGCTTCTGCAGTTGTTTAGGCTCATGACCAGAAGGTGAGGGTTTCAGGACATTGAGGCGGGTACGCATTTTCCTTCCATGAAGTAATTCGAAGGGGGAAACGCCTGTCACAGCATGAGGTGTAGCGCGATAGATCTGCAGGAAGTCAGTCACTGTTGTTTTCCATGGTGCTGATTGTAGGATTGCTGATTGAATTGTACTCTTAAGAACTCTGTGGAAGCGTTCAATAGCTCCATTTGCAGCAGGATGATACACTGATGTGCGAATGTGCTTAATGTCTCTCTCTTTCAGGAACGCAGCGAACTCTGGGGAAGTGAACTGAGGCCCATTATCACTGATCAAAGTGGTCGGGTTGCCGTGTCTACTGAAGACAGAGGTAAGAAATGCAGTCACCTGTTTTGTTGCAACAGATGCAGTAAAGGCTACCTCGGGCCATTTACTATAATAGTCAGTGAGTGTCAGAGCATATCGAAAGTCCCAGACAGCAGTCTCGAAAGGGCCCACAATGTCTATCGCCAGTTTTTCCCATGGTGCAGAAGGTAAAGGAACAGGCTGGAGTGGAACAGCAGAGGCTTTCGCAGTTTTATCCAGAGAAAGGCATAACTGACAGGCAGTAATTTTCTCTGCCACAAGTGTGTCCATTTTAGGCCACCAATACATTTCACGCAGGCGTTGCTTTGTTCTTACAATCCCCTGATGGCCCTCATGTGCGATGCGGACCAATGACTCACGCAGTTCCCCAGGTACCACCAATCGAGACCCTCTAAACCCAAAATCAGCTTGCACACTGAACTCATGTCTGAGTTTGTAGTACGGGCGAAGAACAGGATCCAAAGCAGCAGAAAATGGAGGCCATCCACTCGCAATTTGTGTGCGCAGGGCAGAGAGTTCAGAACAGCGAGCAGAGGCAGCAGCAAACTCATCCTGTGATATGGCAGTCGGACCAGTGGACAGTAAAGCAACAAACTCAGGCTCTGTATCCGACTCAGCATCCAAAGTAAGAGGCAGGGGCAAGCGGGACAGACAATCTGCAGTGTGGTTTTCAGATCCAGCACGGTAATGAACTGTGTAGTCAAAACAGAGTAAACGAGCAGCCCACCGAGCTATGCGCATACCAACTCGGTCAGTCCCTTTTGTGGTCAGCAGCGTCGTTAAGGCTTGATGGTCAGTCCGCAGAGTAAATCTGCGGCCCCACAAGTAAGTCCTCCACCTTTCCACTGCCCCAACACATGCCAGCGCCTCCTTTTCAACGGTGGAATATTTCTGTTCAGCTGAGGTGAGTGTTCTGGAATGCGAAAGCGACCGTACGTTCCTGACCATCAGTGCATATTTGTGCAAAGACAGCGCCTAGTCCATAAGCAGACGCGTCAGTAGAAATGACCACTGGCAGCACCGGGTCAAATAGTGCAAGAACAGGACTGTGTACCAGTAGCTTTTTTACATCAGCTAAGCTTTGTTGAGTTTCATCAGACCAGTGAAATCCACTCTCATCTCTCAGGCATGTACGCAGAGGCATCACTACGGAAGTGAAATTGGGAATAAATTTGTTGTACCATGAGAGAAGACCTAGTAGAGAACGCAACTGAACAGCATCCGATGGTGCAGGTGCATCGATTATTGCCGAGAGATGTTCCTGATCCAGCTGAATACCCTGTGACGTCACCATGTGTCCTAAAAACTTCAAGCTCTGCTTTCTGAATTGACATTTAGACTCATTCAGCACCAACCCAGCATCTTTAAGATGTTGTAGCACATTCTCTAGTGCTTGATCATGCTCTTGTAGTGAGCGTCCCCACACAATGATGTCGTCCAGATAATTTGCAATGTTCTGGAGTCCTTTTAGAATGACAACCATCATCTTTTGGAATGCAGATGGAGCAGATGCCAAACCATAAGGTACCCTGCAGAACCTGAAGAGGCCTTCGTGTGTAATGAATGCAGTGAGGTCCCGGCTATCTTCATGAAGAGGTACCTGATGGTATGCACTTTCCAAGTCCATAGTTGAAAATACAGTTGCACCTTGCAGTATTGTCATCATCTCCTCCATGTGTGGCAATGGGTAACTATCTACTATGACTGCCTTGTTGGGCCCTCGCAGATCCACACTCATGCGGATCCCCCCCGTTTTCTTTTGGACCACAACAATCGGAGAAACCCATGGAGAGGAGTCAATCCTTTCAATTACACCTGCATGCAAGAGTCGTTCCAGTTCTGCGGAAACAGCATCTCTCACAGAGAAAGGTAAGCGACGCAATTTGTGTCTGACTGGGGATACAGAGTCAGAAATGTTAACCTTGTGTGTAAAATTTTTCACACAGCCCAATGCAGCACGCTGTGATGGAGGAGTGGAGAGGGCACAGACTGAAGCGGATTGTGGCGGCGGCAGCACATTGTGTCCATCAAATCGAAGCTGGAGTCCTTTAATCAGGTCCATGCCTAGCAAAGCTGTGCCATTGTCGACAATGAAGAAGTGTGCAGGACAGGTAAGACCATATTTAGATACCGTTGCAGGTAAACATCCTAGTACTGAAATTGGCTCTTGTAAGTAAGTAACTAAACGGGCAGTAGGAGCATGTAACGGCACGGTGTGAAAATGCTGCTCATACAATTGTTTTGGCAGGATGGACACTGATGAACCAGAGTCCACTGTGAGTTGCAGAGACACAGGGATGGCAGCAGGTGTGGCATTTATGATCACATCACACATCAAACGGTCAGTTGCTCCAGGTAGATAGAGAATGCAGACCTCTGGTAATTCAACTGAGTGCACTGAATGAGTAGGAGCAGAACGGCAGACTCGTGCAAAATGTCCAGTCTTATTGCAATTCTTACATTTAGCAGATACAGCGGGGCAGTTCTGTGCGTTTGCAAGATGTCCAGCAGAGCCACAGCGAAAGCATGTCCGAGCCGACGGAGCAGAAACAGAGGTTCTTGATGAGGTACGTGCTTTGAATTTGGCCCTAGGATGCTGTCGTCCAGAAGCAGGGGTGGCATGTACGGCTTGTACTGGAGCAGGGTTGCTTGTAGCCATTGATTTTGCCTTAGCATCGGCGGCCTCTAGCTGTGTGGCAATTGTAATTGCAATCTCCAGTGTCAATTTAGATTCCACTAATAATCTTTCACGAATGCGAGGGTTAGCAATGTTTTCTACAAGCTGGTCACGCAGCATATTGTCAAGATTGTCAGCAAATTCACAAGTAGTCGCCAAATCTCTCAATGCAGCAATATATTGCACTACCGTTTCATCTGTCCTCTGCACTCGTTTCCTGAAGGCATGTCTTTCCACGACCACGTTTCTTTTTGGAATGAAGTGTTCTTCCAAAGCTTTAATAGCATCTGTCAGATCGTCACCGGTATTGGGCAATGTATAAAACAGTCTCTGACCTTCAGTTCCGAGGCAGTGAAGGAGCAAAGCCCGTTTTCTGGCTTCTGGCCAGGAATCTCCAGTAGCATTGATGACTAGCATGTAGTTCTTAAACATCTTCAGCCATGTTACTAGTGGTATAGCAGGCTCACTGGGACAAGGCAAAAAAGGACTGGGAAATGGAGCACTTACTGATGCCATCCTCAGGAAATCTTGTAAAAAACGTCCTCGTCGCCAATATTGTTATGTCTTCATGTAGACAAGAAGCACAAAGTCGTGTAGTCCTCTTAGTTAAGACTTTAATAACTACCATGAACAAGCAGGATAACATGCTCAGCATTCCTTCTTACTCTTCACCCTTACTCCCAATCTCAATCTAACTCAAGAGGCTGGAGTGCCATCTAGTGGTGCATTAATGTAAGGACATCACAGAGTATAACCTTGTAAATGTTTTAAATATTCAATAACAAACCCAAATAAGAAACAGTCCATGGGGTTGTTGTGACCCACAGGTACTTGGAGGACCAACAGAGAAGATTGAGCAGGATCCGCCAGACAGCACGACCGCGCCGGTGCTCTCGTCGCCCTTCAGGATCGCGGGTATCTGCGCAGAAACATAGAGAACACGAGCACCAGGGAAACAGTGAGTGTGCACTTTACCTTCAGCTAACGTAGCACGGACATGTCAGATGATGGAGTCTCCGATGATCACAGCATCGCGTTCCGTCTCGCGGAGGGTAGCGAAGCGGTTCCGGGTGGAGATCTCGAAGACCGGAGGCGGCGGAGGGGGAGAGGTCATCGCCCGGGGCCTGGCTCGCGTCTTGTCCCGGTGCCGGGGTGAAGGACATCTGGGAAGATCGCGTCCTGGGTGCACCGGGCCTGTGCAGAGAAACACACGGTGTAGAGGTGGTGGGAGAGTTAGCAGCGCTGTATACTTACCTCGGACTTGTGAGTGTCAGCCTGGGATGTTTCCAGCACGGCTCTCCTCTCTCTCAGCTGGGTCTGCCTCTCCACCAGATCGCGGATCTGCTTCTCCACGGCCTCCAGCTCGTGTCCTCATCTGCACTCAAAGGTAGGCACACATCCGCCATTAAAGCAAGTAACAGTGAGTAAACAATGGTAATGTGTGTGAATAGAGTATTAGTAATGCGAGATTAGCGTCAACCACGCTGGCGATGCTAACGGGCTAAATGCTAGTAACGGACTCGGGAAATCAAAATAAAACTAGTGATAACGAGGCGGGGATACTATAGGGGATATATTCACACGTTATAGAAACGAAAATGAGGGTGTATAAAATTGATTTTAAGATAAAAAATATAGACAACAAAGAATTAACTTGACGGAGCACAAACTCAAACCACACGGCAGCAACAACA
>JADLZN010011769.1:0-21385 GCA_018155175.1 Sinocyclocheilus anophthalmus
ATAGCAAATGGTTAGTTGCTGGTCACCAGTCCTTTTAGTGTCATTTAGTTGCATGGAAAGGCAGTTTCCGTGCCTTTCTGTGAATGTATGAAGACCAGAGATCAAGATGTCTGTAAGGAATTATTAGTCTCTCTGTTTCTTTATGCGTAAGTGGGGAAGTCATTTAGAGGACTTGTGACTGTATCTTACTCTCGTAGTGATAGGCATTGCGGAACTCAAATCTCTGAGCGTTATTGACCAGTATTCTTAATGCAACTTGCCCCAAAATTGTACATAATCTCCTGTGGACTTGTCAGTGTTTCCTTAAAATGAAAGGGTAGTCTTTGGTGGTTATGTTGAAATGGTCTGTGACCGGGTCTGAAGTTTAGGCTTGCTTCAGAGAGGCAGGGGTCTGATTTATGACATCCTGTTGGCTTGGGCCTCTGTGGAATTTTTGTGACTCCCGGTTCCGTAGGCCGGGGGTCACTACGGTTTGTGGACCACACTTAGATTGTCTGATTCGGGGGATCGTGAATCCACAATATATATATTAGAATATATATGCAACACATAACATATAGCATATCATGCATATCAGAAGCAGAATGTAGCTGATATTGCCAGAATGATTTTAACATACGAGAATTTGTTTTGTCGTGGCAAAAAAAACCGAAGCTTCCACAGTGTAACAGAAAAACAGTGACAGAACAAAAAACACAGATAAAAAAAAAATAGAACAAGTAAATAAAGAATAAAAATATATAAATTGACAATTTTTTTGTATGTACAGGTATCGTGATTATGTGTGCAATTTGAGTGTAGGCTGGAGATAGGAATGTAGATCAAGCGTAGTGTAGGAGTGTATAAATAGTGTGTGTTCCACATTTATTGTCAAGTGTTCATGAGATGGAATGCCTGAGGGAAGAAACTGTTCCTGTA
This sequence comes from Sinocyclocheilus anophthalmus, assembly GCA_018155175.1. NCBI lineage: Eukaryota > Metazoa > Chordata > Actinopteri > Cypriniformes > Cyprinidae > Sinocyclocheilus > Sinocyclocheilus anophthalmus. The sequence goes on from JADLZN010011769.1 coordinate 919, forward strand.
TCTGTCTGAAGGATCTGGTGCTCGTGTATAGCGCGACCCGATGCAATTGCCAAGAGAGAGTAGTGCGGTGGGAGAGGTCGCAAGTGTTTCTGCCATGCCCTCTTATGGCTCACTAGTGATGAGTACAGTGTTCTTGGAGAGGGAGGTCTTGTACCAGGGGATATCGCGGGTCCCATCCCTGACTACGCTCTGTAGTCTTCTGATTTCAGATTTGGTAGCTGAGCTGAACCATACAGTTACTGAAGTGCAGAGGATGGATATAACAATTATAGCAATAGTAGAAACTGTTTGTCTCACAGGGCACTCCTGTGGCACGCCGTACACGTGACGCGCCATTCCCTAAGTCGTTGCCGCACTCACGCGAGCCTGGTCCTCGGAAGTAATGGCTCGTTTTATACATGCTCGCACCCAGTGCTTAAGTGGTTCCGCACCGCAAGGTCTTCACAGCGCAATACATGATTGACTGGTTAAGTGGCCTGGAAGGTTTGACACACGACGCGAGCCAACGCGTGGTCGCGTCAACAGTCTGGGCGCGCTGGCTCCGCGTATATAAACGAATGTAAGAGTCCAGTCTAACGCTTGATAAAATTTTCACATTCGGAATGAACATGAAACCATGCTCAGCACATTTATCCCACTTGTATGCTATAAAATCGCGCAAATACGTTAAATGAAGTCGTATCCAGCCTATATACTATTGTAAACTTTAATAAATTGATTAAGAAATAGTTAATTTATTTATAAAAAACATAAAAAATATATTGTCTGTGACAATCAGGGGGGGGTAATTTAATTGATAAAAAAATGCAAATAATGTTTCTCTGTGAAGCTTCAGTATTAGTTAAATCCTTGTAAAAGTAGTTATAACCCGTTAATCTTTGCTGCGGTGACAAAAACAACAGGACAATAGAACGCCCTATCCAAAACCCCAATAACAAGTAATGGATTTCAGGGATTATACGTGTATTGGTATTGGGGATTTAATGGTACACACGTACAGTGGGTACCCTAATTTGATGGTATTGATATTGGTGTTGTATAGGGCAGATGAAGGCAACACCATAGTGAAGCAACAGTAATTCCTTATTGGAAAATGGCGCCAAAACCAAAAGGAATCTGTACTGGATTTAAAAAAAAAAAAGGAAAACTTAAGAATTAATCTGTTGAGTAGTTTTCTATTGTTTTTTTTTCAGCACTTGGGTATGATCCCATACTGGAAAGGGGTGCTAGCACTTATGGCATATGAGCTAAGTCGCCTTGCACTGTGGCACATTAAAGTCTGAAAAGTCTGTCAAACGCAACATCGGCAATTTGATATTTTTCCCCCAAATCGCAGCACCTACCAGGCCCTCTGAATGACCTCACCAAATGCAGCACAGACTTGTTCATAATGGTTGGTGGGTGGAGCCGGTAAAAAAAAAAACAAAAAAAAAAATTGAGAAAAAAAAAAAGAGCGGCAAGCGAGGAAAAAGCTCGACGCCCACTCGCGGAACTGGAGGTAAGAGCGAGGGCGCCGTCGTTTAGGATCGCTTCCCGCGCTTCTGGCTGCTTTATCTCTGCCGTGGCCGGACTGGGAGAGCAGGGGGTTCCCTCCCTGAATCCACTATCATCTCCGATTTTTAAGGTCGTCGTTGCTCTCCAGGTTGTTGCGGGACTGCAACCAGACAGCCAGCTTCTTTAACCTCTGTCTGTAACGATTCGTCACCGTCCTGTATGATGCCGATGGTGGGTGTCGTCTGCAACTTCGGAGCTTGACAGAGGGGTCCTTTTAGATTTGCCGGCTTCCGTTGTGTGTGTAGTGGGTGAAGAGCAGTGGGGAGAGGACGCAGCCTTGAGGAGCTCCAGTGCTGATTATACAGGTGCTGGATATGAGTTTTCCCAGCGTCACTAGCTGCTGCCTGTCTGTCAGGAAACTGATGATACACTGACAGACGTAGTGCGCGACAGAGAACTGGTTAGCTGTTGGCGCGAGGTTATGGAGCATAGTGTTAAAGGCCGAGCTGAGACCACAACAGGATCCTCCAAATTCCCTGGTCCTGTCTAGAGGTTCGTCTCCCCCCTGTTGACGCATCGTCCACACGTACCCTGTTGGCTCTGTAGGCAGACTGAAGAGAATCGCAGCAAGGGTCCAGTAATGTCCTTCGGTGGCCAGCCACCATTTTGTGTCGCAAAAGACTTATGACCCCAGTACGGTAGAGCGCACAGTCATGCTACATGCATTAGTCCATACGATGTTTCGGTCTTCTTTGGGACGGGGATGAGGTGAGCAATAAGGGAACTTTGCACAGCAGTGATCTGTTGAAGATCTTTGTGAAGATGGGGGCCGGCTGGTCAGCACAGGATTTCAGACAGACTGTTATAACACAATCTCGGGACCGTTGTGTTGCTCCGTGGAGAGGGGGGTACTGCTGGAGGTTGTGAATGGTTTTGTGGGAGGATTGTTGTCAGTGGGGCCCCGGGAGCCTGCAAGGAATCTGTGTGGGGTGTTTTTCTCAAACCTGCAGTAGAACTCATTCAGATCGTCTGCCATTTGTTGATTCTCCACTGTGCTGGGGGATGGTGTCTTGTAATTTGTGATTTCTTTTAGATTTTTTCACACTGATGCGGAGTCACTGGAAGATGATTGAATCCTTATTTTTTCAGAATAATTCATCTTTGCCACTCTGATCTCCTTTTCCAGTGTGTATTTGGTCTGTTTATACAAGACTCTGTCCCCATTCCTGTGGGCATCTTCTTTGGCCTGATGGAGCTGTTTGAGTTTTGCAGTGAACCATGTTTTGTCGTTGTTGTAGGTTAAATGAGTCCTGTAGGAATGCACATATCTTCACAGAAACTGATATAGGAATTGGGTTTTTTTTTTGTTACAGTCCTCTGTGAGCTCGTCCAGATCGGTGGCAGCAGCTTCAAAAAACACTCCAATCAGTGAGGTCAAAACAAGCTTGTAAAATCCTGCTCTGCTTCATTAGTCCATATTTTTACAGTCCTTAAAACAGGTTTAGCTGATATCAGTTTCTGCCTGTAGGGTCCGGTAGATAAAGATTACCACATGATTCAAGAGCCCCAAAGCTGCCTTGGGAACGAGTGATATGCATGCTTTATTGTGCAAGCACACGGATATCACGCGCGTGCTAACAGTGATCCAATATATCTACGTGTCCCTCTGGTTTCAGTTCACGGGAGAGATTGGCTTATTAAAGTCCCCAGAGAATTTAAAACGGAGTCCCGGGTTTTGTTGTTCCTGCTCTGTGTCTGCTCATCGAGTTTCTTTAAAGCGCACTCTCCGTGCAACTTTCGGACGAACATGTAAATACTGACAAATAGGAGCAAAACTCCCGCGGCAAGTAAAGCTTTAAAGTTAATGAGAGCCCTTCTAGATCTGACTACTCTAGCACCTTCCGAAAGCTCTTCTTTAACACAGTTACATCTGTACTCCACCTTTCATTGATGTAAAAGTATGTCCCGCCGCCGCGCGATTTCCCCTTTGATTCTGCATCGCGATCCGCTCTGAACAGCTGAAAACCCGACAGACTCAACGCGCTGTCCGGAATGGAGTCTTTCAGACAGGTTTCCGTGAAACACAGAGCAGCAAAGTTAGAAAAATCCTTATTTGTCTGGGAAAGCAGAAAACGTTTTTTGCATTCCCCGTTTTGTTGTAGAGCTGAGGTTCACACCAGATAGATGCTAGGCACCGGACGTCCTAATCCCTCATGACTGAGCTTCACCGAGCGGCCGACCTGCTTTCGACCCGTCTGCCGCGTCCTGAGCATCTGACAGCGCCGCTGCTCCCCCGACACATGTCCAGCAAACATCAGAAAATCGAAAACCGGTGAAATAATCCGGGTGGTATGGTACTAGCCGCATGTCACAGCAATTCGTTCCTGTGAAACCTTAATTTGACAGGATATAACTAAAACCCTACAAACTACAGAACATAAAACACTGCGGAGCACGCCACGAGGCAGCCATCCTGTCGGCGCCATCGCCTATACATATACTACACATACATATATTCCACACACCACACACACACACACCCCAGATATATATATATATTAATATTACACACATAATATATAGATATATAATTTTATTGTATGTTTGTTTGTAAAATGGCAACAGTTTGTATAAATATCTGAAGTACAGCTTAGTCATTCAAGCTTATACATGATATCAATATTATTTACTGATAGAACTGTATTAGTAAATACAACTTGATAACCATGTATGAATGCATATTAGTCATTTTAACTGGACTGGTGGTGGTGATTTTTTTGGTCATTTAGTGTTTCTGTAAAAAAAAATTTAAATTGGGGAAAACCTAACAAAAATACTGATTAGTTAATAATGATACGAATTCTACTAATAAGAACAATCGCACTAAGGGTTAATGAGCTGCTGGTTTCATGAATATTAATCAGGTTGTGTGCTTTTGCTCGAACTGATTCGCTGAAATCAAACAGGGACGATAATAGGTGAGTGCAGGCGCGCAGCCAAAGTGATATACCAGCGTGCAACCCTTGCGCATTAGTTCCGCCCTCTACCGGAGAAAGCGGTAGTTCTTAAAAGCGGAAGAATTCCAAAGGAACGCAATTATTTTGACAGGAAAATACAACAACGAATATAGTTTACATGTAGCGCGCAAGTTAGTCTAGGTCGGGCGTCAAATTCCATACTATCTCTTTCTCACTGCGTTGTGTGAAACAAAGCGGAAGCTACGCAAGGCGTGCGCCTCACCTATAGTCTTACCGGTTACGTTAATACAGGTAGCGTTGCACCCTTCAGGTTAACTGAAAAACAGTACAGATGCGCTTGATGGAAGTGATAAACCTGAGAAGCGCGCTCAGTCCAGAAGAGTGTTCGGCGAGTGAAAATATATCTGAGCTAAACTTGTACTTAGCCTCCAACTCGCACACTGGCGAGTAAAGTCTGAGAATTTATGAGCAATTGGCCAATATTAGACATCATTTAGTCGCCCAGAGTGAAGATTTAGTCGCATATGCGAGTGATTTACTCGCAATGTAGAGGGTTGTTTTTGTTAGGAACATTTAGTGATCATCGCTGATCATTTTCATAATGGAAATTTTAGAGTGGCTATTTAAAAAAGTAATGGCAGGTGAAGTTGTGGACTTGTTTTGTCGCATGTCTCAAGAATTAGGAATATAGTGGTGTATTTTCTGTCAGAGCATTTAAATTCAAAGGAGCATCATTCCAACTTGAATGCAGCTGAACAGCTGAGCCACCATGGCAATGGCAGACCGCCTGCAAATAAAAGCCCATAACGCTCAATTTCCTGTTTTTGTTTATTCTGTGGAGCATTGTGTGTGAGTAAACAGACGCAGCTGAGAAGCGAGGGATGTTGTATGGGCACAGAAATGGCTGTATGGGAGAGATAGTGACGTTATCTCCTGGAAAAGCTTTCCCACAAGAAGCAAAATATTGTGGATTTTGTGGATTTGTGTGTGTTTCTATGTGTTTTGTGTAATAGACACAGAAAAACCTTCAGTAAAAGGAAACAAGCAAAATATGTCACATCACTTCCTTTAAACACCTGCAGTGCGAAAATCCTCTTTGTGCATGTGTAGCATAACAATATGACTTGGAAATAGTCTCATTTGTTCATGAGCATTTATAGTACATATGCAACATGTTTGTCTTTTTTAGGCTGACTTTGCAGTACATCATGAGTTGGCTCTTCTACGTGGGTCCTGTTTCATGGGGCTGATCATGTTTGGTGGAATAAGCAGCCTTTTCTACACGCAAGTCAAAGGCATCCTCGCAGTAAGTTTAGCTTTTTCTTTAACCGAGCAAATGAGTTTGTCATCTTAGTAGGTTTAACTGACTTGGTCATAGAAATTACTTGTACTTGTTATGGTGAGATTCATCTTCTTGTGTGGATTTTCTACTCTAGTCAAATTACTTAACTTAAAGACTTCTTTAATGCTTTTTGTAGATAATTTTAGTCTTAGGTTTTCTATCTTTTGTAAAAAAAAAAAAAAAAGATTTGATGCTTGATAAAATCTTTATTATTCAAAAGCTCACCAGCAGAGATTACATCATTTTGGTATTTACCCACACACTGAATTGCAATTGGCTTTTCTTTCTTATACCTTTTTAACCATTTATAACGCGGCTGTCCAGTTCTGCTCTTGGAGACCCACTTTCCTGCAGAGTCTATCTCCAATCCTGATTAAACACATCTATGCCAGGTAATCAAGTTCTTCAGAATTACTAGCAGTTTGGTTTCTGCAGCAGGTTGGAGTGAATCTCTGCAGGAAGGTGGCACTCTGGGAGCAGGAACACCACTGATACAGTGGGGCAAAAAAGTATTTAGTCAGCCACCAATTGTGCAAGTTCTCCCACTTAAAAAGATGAGAGAGGCCTGTAATTTTCATCATAGTTATTCCTCAACTATGAGAGACAAAATGAGACAAAAAATCCAGAAAATCACATTGTATGATTTTTAAGTAATTAATTTCCATTCCTCGGTAAAATATGGTCACCATACAAACAAGCAAGATTTCTGGCTCTCAATGACCTGTAACTTCTTCTTTAAGAGGCTCCTATGTCCTCCACTCGTTACCTGTATTAATTGCATCTGTTTGAACTCGTTATCAGTATAAAAGACACCTGTCCACAACCTCAAACAGTCACACTCCAAACTCCACCATGGCCAAGACCAAAGAGCTGTCAAAGGACACCACAAACAAAATTGTAGACCTGCACCAGGTTGGGAAGACTGAATCTGCAATAGGTTAGTAGCTTGGTGTGAAGAAATCAACTGTGTGAGCAATTATTAGAAAATGGAAGACAAAACAGACCACTGATAACCTCCCTCGATCTGGGGCTCCACGCAAAATCTCACCCCATGGGGTCAAAATGATCAAAAGAACTGTAAGCAAAAATCCCAGAACAACACGGGGGGACCTAGTGAATGACCTGCATACCATCCGCACTGAGCATGGGACCAAAGTAACAAAGGCTACTACCATCAGTAACACACTGCGCTGCCAGGGACTCAAATCATGCAGTGCCAGACGTGTCTCCCTGCTTAAGCCAGTACATGTTCAGGCCTGTCTGAAGTTTGCTAGAGAGTGTTTGGATGATCCAGAAGATGATTGGGAGAATGTCATATGGTCAGATTAAACCAAAATAGAACTTTTTGGTAAAAACTCCACTTGTCGTGTTTGGAGGAGAAAGAACGCTGAGTTGCATCCAAAGAACACCATACCTACTGGGAAGCATGGGGGTGGAAACATCATGCTTTTGGGGCTGTTTTTCTGCAAAGGGAACAGGATGACTGATCCGTGTAAACGAAAGAATGAATTTGGCCATGTATCGTGAGATTTTGAGTGGAAACCTCCTTCCATCAGCAAGGGCATAGAAGATGAAACATGGCTGGGTCTTTCAGCATGACATCCGACATGTCCAACACGAACACCCCGGGCAACGAAGGAGTGGCTTCGTAAGTAGCATTTCAAGGTCCTGGAGTGGCCTTGCCAGTCTCCAGATCTCAACCCCATATAAAATCTTTGGAGGGAGTTGAAAATCAATGTTGCCCAGCGACAGCCCCAAAACGTTACTGCTCTAGAGGAGATCTGCATGAAGGAATGGGCCAAAATAACAGGAACAGCGTGTTAAGACTTACAAGAAAACCGTTTTGACCTACTGGCATTGCCAAACAAAGGTTAGATAACAAGATTGAAATTAAATTTTTTGTTATGACCAAATACTGTATTTTCCACCATAATTTCAACAATTAACTTCCTTTAAAAATCCTACAATTGATTTAATTCCTGGGATTTTTATTCTCATTTTGTGTCTCATAGTTGAGGTATACCTATGATGGCCTCTCTCATCTTTTTAAGTGGGAACTTGCACAATTGGTGGCTGACTAATACTTTTTTTCCCCACTGTATATAATGTTTGTAAAAACGCATTGACAAGCTAGGTCCAGCCTGTCACATACAGTAGTAGTTCTTTACAGGTTTTTTTATTTGATTGCGCTGCTTTTCCATTGTTTTTCTGTGTAAACATGGATGTGTTTGACTGTTGCGCTCACGTCTCTTGCAGCGTCTATTGCATGAAACGCCATTCTAAAAACACTGCGCTCAAGTTAAAAGAAGTTCACTCCCATCTTCTTGCATGTTTTACCTATTCCACTGCCCGCGTCGCATCTTTGTCAACACAAAAGCGCATTCTGTGTGAATGAATGGCGCTTAGCGCTATATTAATGGTCCTTCAAAGAGCGTGTCACACATGAGGATTTAATCACGTGCGCCGACATGCGGTTGGATTGTTCTTTTCTCTTTACTGTTATCACCGTCATATTGTCAAAGTGTCTAATTCTAAAATTTGGTAATATTTCTATTGAAAATCGCGATTCCTCGGTTTCTAAAAAATAAATTCGTGGCAAAACAATAAATTCGAATTATTCTGGAAAATCGCCCAGCCCTACGAATAAGTCTCTTGAGTGTTACTCTAACGAATCAACATTTGATGTGAATGTGTCTCTCGAGTTTCAGTTGGAGCTGGAGCCGCAAGACATAATACAGCGCATTGCTTGAGGTAACTTAGATGTTGTGTTTTGTTAGTAAATGTTTCATTACTAGTGTTGCGCCCGCTACAAGGCAATCCCTATATCGGTTCACATATTACACTACAGCGTACGCTTATATTTGCTCTGATACCTTGAGCACTAGTTTTTGTAACGATACCGCCCACCCCACTTTTCAAACCTTTCACTCTTGCCGCAAGATGACTGATCTCACACATTGCATGGATATCACGCGCACCAGATCGAGCCAACTTCGCCCATCCACTTCAGTGAAGGAAAATGACCAATCATCACTTCTAATTCATTGTTTAAGGATAGTTCCACCAAAAAATGCAAATTTGTCCATCTTACTCTCCCTCATGGTCGTCCAACTCTTAAGACCTTATGCCGATATTTTTGATGGAATGTGAGAGCTCTCTGACCCTCCATATACAGCAACACAACTGAAATGTTCCCAGACCCAGAAACATAGCATGGACATCGGTAAAACAGTCCATGTGACCTCAGTGGCTCAACTTCAGTTTTGCGAATCTACGAGAATACTTTTTGAGCGGAAATAAAACAAAAACAACATAATTTATTCAACAATTCTTCTCCCCCGAGTTACGTCTTCCGCCATTTTGGAGAGTTCCCGAAGTACGTAATCGACGTAATCAGCGTTGTTTACGTTTGGGGGGAAAGTGCGCACATGAACGTAATCTGCGTAATCAGCGTTGTTTACGCTTAGGGGAAAACGTGCATATGCCCCCCCCCCCCCCCCCCCCCTTTGTGACAACTCTAAAATGACGGAAACGGTCTCTGGGGAGAAGAATTGTTGAATAAAGTAATTATTTTTGTTTTCTTTGTGCACAAAAAGTATTCTCGTAGCATCACAAAATTGTGTAAATTAATTGTGTAAAGTAATTAATGACAGAATTTTTCAATTTTGGGGTGAACTAACCATTTAACAATTGAAGTTATATGGAGATAAAACAACGCAAGTATCGATGACAGTATAATTTGTCCTGAAGCTTATCGGTACTCCGGGACTGACCCAATTACGTACCGGTCCAAAAAAATACCGGTTCTCGGTACCCATCCCTACCTACTCACATTTGCATAAAATTGAGCGTTGTTCTGGCTTTCATGACTTCATGTCCACCATTTTTAAAGGAGGTGGTTGTTCCATCATTACATTACAGTACAACATTCAGAGAATAATCTATCTATAATACAGTTTATTTAGTTTGCCAAGTAATACGTAGTAAATTCGCCTTTTTGTGGAGCTACATGCATTGCCTTTAAAGGGTTGGTTCACACACAAATGAAAACCTATAAGATTTACATTCACCTTAGAACACAATGTGAGGATATTTTAATGGGATCTGAGAGATTTCTGTCCCTCCATTGAAAGTTCAAACAACCAAAACTTTGACACTTCACAAAGTTTTTAAAACACATAGTAAACTATCCATATGATTCTGGCAATTAATCCAGGTGTCTCTGGAAAATATGTGATTGCTTTATATTTAATTACATACAGGTTAATTTAATTTTATTTGTTTTTATTACATAAACATTGGATCATAAGTTCATAAATAAAGCCATCGAAATGGGTAACGACAGGTCAAACATGTTGCTTGACACGCAAGAACCAGTAAGTTTCTCTCACCCTCAAGCAAGTTGGTTGAGTTTCTGTGTTTCAGTTTTGATGGGCTTTATGTATGCGCTTTGATAAATGGTGTTTTGATGTAACCGATTACAAAGCACAGTCATTTGCAAACTATTAGTTTATAGTAATTCATATTTATAAACTATTGTCCTTTCATTAATACGTTAGTTTTTATGTACAACTATGTGCGTTCTTCATTCCTTGTCACAGTAGTTTTACCAATTATTATTGCTTAATTGCTTGTATGGAAAGACTTATGTTTTGTTAACTTAACCATACCTAACTGATGTACAGTATTTAATCCAGTAGTAAAGGAGTTGTTAATGGTTACCAGGAGTAAATAGTTGTCACTTACATTAGGTCACAGAAAATACTAAATTAAAGGCAATAACCTACCTTTATTAGACATTAATGGCATTAACGATAAGTGTTTCTAAAATGGTTAGAAACACATTAATTAAGCATATGTTTATCAAGTCACATTACACATAAATGTTTCTTTACAAGTAATAACTTTGTTTTTATGAATGACCATATGCCTTAAACTTTTCAGTACATGTTAAAAATGAAAATGTGCATTGACAATTATGTAAATACAGTGGGGAAAAAGTATTTAGTCTGCCACCAATTGTGCAAGTTCTCCCACTTAAAGATGAGAGAGGCCTGTAATTTTCTTCATATGTATACCTCAACTATGAGAGAAAAAAAGAGAAAAAAAAATCCAGAAAATCACATTTGTAGGATTTTTAAAGAATTTATTTTGCAAATTATGGTGTAAAATAAGTATTTGGTCAGTAACAAAATTTAATCTTAATACTTTGTTATATACCCTTTGTTGTTAATGACAGAGGTCAAACGTTTTCTGTGTCTTCACAAGGTTTTCACACACTGTTGCTGGTATGTTGGCCCATTCCTCCATGCAGATCTCATCTAGAGCAGTAATGTTTTGGGGCTGACGCTGGGCAACACGGATTTTCAACTCCCTCCAAAGATTTTCTATGGGTTTGCGACGAGCTACTCCTATACCCCGACTGGCTAGGCCAAGAACTCACAGGCCACCAAGTGTGAGGATGCTTCTTACGAAGCCAATCTTTCGTTGCCCGGGCGGTGTGTTTGGGAACATTGTCATGCTGAAAGACCCAGACACATTTCATCTTCAATGCCCGCGCGGCGAATGTCTGAGAAGTAGGTTTTCAGCACCATCAAAAGCTCTCAACGTACAGGCGCCGAATTGCATGTCTTGGCTATGGTCGGTTACACGGATCAGTCGTCCTGGTCCCTTTGCAGAAAATCAGCCCCAAAGCATGATGTTTCCTCCCCCATGCTTCATAGTAGGTATGGTGTTCTTTGGATGCAGCTCAGCATTCTTTCTCCTCAAGTTGATTTTTTACCAAAAAGTTCTATTTTGGTTTCATCTGACCATATGACATTCTCCAATCCTCTTCTGGATCATCCAAATTCTCTCTAGCAAACTTCAGATGGGCCTGTACATGTACTGGCTTAAGCAGGGTGACACGTCTGGCACTGCAGGATTTGAGTCCCTGGTGTGTTACTGATGGTAGCCTTTGTTACTTTGGTCTTAGCTCTCTGCAGGTCATTCACTAGGTTCCCCCGTGTGGGTCTGGGATTTTTGCTCACAGTTCTTGTGATCATTTTGACCCCACGGGGTGTGATCTTGCGTGGAGCCCCAGATCGAGGGAGATTATCAGTGGTCTTGTATGTCTTCCATTTTCTAATAATTGCTCCCACAGTTGATTTCTTCACACCAAGCTGCTTACCTATTGCAGATTCAGTCTTCCCATCCTGGTGCAGGTCTACAATTTTGTTTATGGTGTTCTTTGACAGCTCTTTGGTCTTGGTCATGGTGGTGTTTGGAGTGTGACTGTTTGTGGTTGTGGACGGGTGTCTTTTATACTGATAACGAGTTCAAACAGATGCCATTAATACAGGTAACAAGTGGAGGACAGAGGAGCCTCTTAAAGAAGAAGTTACAGGTCTGTGAGAGCCAGAAATCTTGCTTGTTTGTTGGTGACCAAATACTTATTTTACCGAGTTTTTTTACCAATTAATTCTTTAAAAATCCTACTATGTGATTTTCTGGAATTTTTTTTTCTCATTTTCTCTCTCATAGTTGAGGTATACCTATGAAAATTACAGCCCTCTCTCATCTTTTTAAGTGGGAGAACTTTGCACATTGGTATTGGTGGCTGACTAAATACTTTTTTGCCCCACTGTATGTGTCTCTGCAAATGTAAGTAAATGTATGTTGCAAAAAATGCATACAAAGTCTCATGAGAATATATATAAATGCATCAGTTAGCGTTACCATACATTCAGTAAAAAACAAAGGATAAAAACATTATTTCCTCTTTACATATAAGCTAATTAAAAAATAACAATTTGTAAATTAAAGTGACAATGAATTAGGAACTATCCTATTTCAACTGGCCTGTTAATGTATTAACAATGTAGAGATTACAATTTATAAACTGAATTAACTACAAACTAAAAGTTTGCCAGTTATTCTTAAGTACTTTATTACTACATGTTAAGCTGTCTAATCTGCTATCCTGTCCTGTCTTTAAGCCATCTCCTTATCCAAAGGCCACGAAAGTCACAATGCTTTAACACACAAGCTACACCTTGACCATGCTATCCCGTGTTGTGATGTCTTAGAAGATTTAGCGTCTGACTGGGTGGTTAGTGCGTAGCCTCATGCCAGTCATAGCAAGCAAGGAAGCAGACTTTACCATTGATCCCTGCCAAGATCTTTTCTCACGCATGCTCTCTGAGCCCAGATCAGCTCAGCCTGAACTGGAGCCAGGTCGAATTGGCATGACACTGGCTGCTCCAGGCCAAGAGTGCAGGCCAGGCTCTAGTGGTTCACAGTGTGAATCTGACTTCAGTCATTGACTTCAACAGTTCAAGTCTGACTCCATACATAATGTATTATGGCTTCAGGAATAGAGTCTTCTTTTATGTATTCATCTTGTGTATCACACACAAAGCACATATTGTTCTAGAAAGCCACTGTCAGTCACACGTCCACCATTTTTCACACAAACAGTCTTGCCTCTGTTAATCCCACCTTATTTATATATTCTTTTTTTTTTTGTCTCTTTGCTGCGTCTCTTCACCTGGCAAGCAGGGGGGATTTTAGCATCCCTATGCACGCGGTCCCATTGTCCGCAGGCAGATGCCCTTTTGCCCCTGTGCCAACTTGGCAAGGTGAGGAGGGCACCAAGGGAGTGTTGCTGCTGTCGGCTTCACTGTCTCTCTTTTGTCTCAATGTAAACTGTATAGCAGTTTTCACTCACAGCGTGAGAAAGATAAAAAAAGATCCAACTCACCCCCTTGAATCCACTGGCTTGCTGTCATAAATCATTTCATGAGTTGTCGCTGTATTGTCTCCTAAATTTATAAGAAATGACATGTTCATAGTTCAGTGGTGATACAAAGCAATATCTTTCATTGTTTTCAACAACAGGATGCAACTACTATAGAGAAGATGTCACACTTACTGGAAGACATGTAAGTATTGAAACTTACAGCATCATTTCAGCCATTTAATAATAATAATGTAATGCCATCTACGCAATCATTACATGGAGACATGTAGATATGGAGACTGGGCTAGTTGTCACAGCTCTAAAACTAAAAAGTCCAATCAACAAATGTTTGTTTATCTATCTATCCTGTCTATCACTGGTTTTGTATATACACTACTGTTCAAAAGTTCGGTGTCTGTAAGATGTTGTTATTATTTTTTATGTATTTATTTTTAATATTATTTGTTATTATATGTTCATTTCATTATTAAAAAATAATTGTATTCAATAAGGACACCATTCAGGGATCAAAAGTGAATTAAAGACATTTAAATATATGCTGTTCTTTTGTCCCTTATTCATCCAAGAATAAAAAAAATTGTAGTTTCCACACAGTAGTAAGCAGCACAATCTGTTTTTTTAAAACTGTTGAAGTGATTCTTGGACCTATCATTCATATTAAAATGACTTGCAGAGAATTTAAATTTAGCTTGCCATCCACAGGAATAATTACATTTTTAAATTATATTAAAATCAAAAAACAGTCATTTGTAATTGTAATATTTCATAATATATTACTTTTAATAAATTTATCAACTACCAAGGCCCCTGGGTGAGGCTTTCAAAAATCTTGCCGACTCTAAACCTTGAAGGGTACTATAAAATGTCAAACACTTGGTTCAAAAAACACTGAAAATGTTATAGGGCTGGATAGATTATTCGAATATTAGTTCGGTGGGGTTGGCATTTGATTTTCAATTTGACATTCGAATATTCTGTTATAGTTTTTCCCCGAACAATGGCATCCGCAAAACGGGTTTCTCATTCGCGCTGAATATGAATAGCCCATGCAGGTTGAACGTCATGAAACGTCAGATTAAGTTAATCTGGAAGGAAGGCCAAAAAGTGACTCACGGACCGCAAGTCTTTAAATTGAGTGAGGACAAGACAAAGGCAGTAGAGCCCTGCACGGACCTCAAATATAGGCCCTGGCCTAAGTATAAGGCTAAGCCCGGCCCGAGACGCGCAGGCCCGGCCCTTGTCAGCAGTTCAGAATTACCGGCCCGAGTCCGACCCAAGCCCGTCTATTTTTCCCTTCTCTCAAAACAGCTTGTACTACTGTTTTAGCAATTAAATTAGTTCAGTTTTGTATGTAATGGCAAAATTATTATTTAGTTTTTTTTTTTTTTTATAAGTTAAATTAGAAAAACGTTTGGAGCATTTTTTCATTCGTTAAATATAGTTTTTGTTTTTTTAAAGTAAAGGCTCTCCCCACTGAGTCCGAAATTTTTGTATGTGTTTTTTCACTGTGGTCAAACCAGCCGCTTCTTGAATATACACGGTCAAGCCAGCCGCACTTTTTTTTGGATGCGCGTCTAATCGCGCACTTACTGTATGGGTGCTGGGAGCGGTCAAAATGGATTTAAAGAAGCTGTCATAGCGGCGTTTCCTTTATACTTTTGCTGATATTTTCAATAGATTGCTGTTCACGGTGACCCAAATATGTCTGCATAAAACGCAATTTAACCCTACAAAGACCATAAAGCAACATCAGAATATTTATTTATTGCTATTTTATATCTTGACATAAATAATACAATTTCAGGATTTTTTTTTAATGACTTGAACATTGAATTAATGTTTGTGAATACATTATTTTTTTGTACATTAACATTTGTATTGTACATTTATTAATATACATTTTTCAATGTTGATATATACATATGTATATGTGTGTGTGTTTGTGTGGCAATCACTCCAAAACTCAATGTGCATTCTCACACATTTTCATAAAAAAACACTTGCTCATAAAATGCTTTCCTTAGGTTTGCTCATTCTTCCAATTGATTCAAGTTCACAGTCACCCTGACTATTACTGTATAAATATTCAAGTCATTTTACTGTATAGTTTTGGAGAAAATTAAGGGAAAATTCACCCCAAGCACGAGTGCATTATCACCTTTACATCATGTCCCATTTTCAAACACTCATAAAAATATTTCCTTTATAGGTTTGCTCATTCTTTCAATTGATTCCTGTTCACAGTGACCCTGACTATTACTGTATTAGTTTTCAAATGTTGTACTGTATGGTCTTGGAGAAAATTTAAAGCCAAATTCACCCCAAGCTTCTAAATGCATAAGCACTTTTACATCATGTCCCATTTTCAAACCCTCATAAAAATCTTAACTTTATAGGTTTGATCATTAGTTCAATTGATTCCTATTCACAGTGACCCTGACTTACTGTATTAATTTTCAAGTCTTTTTACTGTATAGTTTTGGAGAAAATTAAAGACACATTCACCCCAAGCATCTGAGTGCATCCTTGCACTTTTACATCATGTCCCATATTCAAACACTTATAAAAAATATTTCCTTCATAGATTTGCTCGTTCTTTCAATTGATTCCTGTTCACAATGACCCTGACTAATACTGTATTCATTTTCAAATATTTTTACGGTGTGGTTTTGGAGAAAATTAGTGGCAAAATTCACTCCAAAAAACAAAAGTGCATTCTAGTAGATGCACCATTACCCATTTTCAAACACTCTTAAAAATCTTTCCTTTTATAGGTTTGCTTGTTCTTTCAATTGATTCCTGTTCACTTACACAGTCACCCTGACTATTACTGTATTCATTTTCAAATATGTTTACTGTATAGTTTTGGAGAAAATTAAAGGAAAAATTCACCCCAAGCATCTAAATGCATAAGCAGTTTGCATCACGTCCCATTTTCAAACCCTCATAAAAATATTTCCTTTAGAGGTTTCCTCGTTCTTTCAATTGATTCCTGTTCACAGTCACCCTGACTAATACTGTATTCATTTTCAAATATTTTTACTGTATAGTCTTGGAGAAAAGTAAAGGCAAATTCACCCCAAGCATCTAAGTGCATAAGCACTTTTACATTATGTCCTATATTCAAACACTCATAAAAATCTTTCCTTTATAGGTTTGCTCATTCTTTCAATTGATTCCTGTTCACAGTGTCCCTGACTATTACTGTATTAATTTTCAAATAATAATTGATAAGTAATTAAGAGCACAAAAAGAAGTCTGGAAAGTTATATTTGATGACATTTAAAATACGACCTGTCTAAACTAATTTAGCTCTTGCATCCTGTGAAATGCCCTAATTTGGAACATATACCTTATCTTTTGAGTTCAAAAACACATAGTAAGTATTATATAACAAACATTATTTGCTACTATTATTATTATTATTTGTCTATTATTATTTCAGTGTGAATTGTAGAAAACAGTCATGTTCATGTTTTGATGAGAAAAAACGTTTCCTTTATTTTATTTTTTTATTGTACAGAAACTTGTAACCAATTATAGTCCTCATGCCTCTGCAGAACTCCTTGGTGTCATTCTGCCACAGCCTCTGCTGCAGCTTACTCCTATAATAATTTAATGATAATAATAATGCATTTTATTAGGCACCTTTCAAGACTCAATGACACCTTAAAATAACAGTAGGCTATTAATTGATTTACTGCAATACAACCTAATGGAATTTAAACAAGAGTTTTATTAAGACTAAAATACAGAAATAAGTTGTGATAGGGATTATGTAACCGGTGTTATGACATTTCACAGATACAAATGCAAATATGTAATTTTTTTATGCAATTAAACAAAAACCTAATATGAGAAGATGATTTTAGGTGTATGCATCAGTGTGCAGAAGACAGTCAATAAATGTTTACAGGTGTTGACGCCACAGTAGGCACTGTTGTGCAGTCTGATGGGATGTACAACAGCATGCCCAAAGTGCTGTTATTCCTTAAGATGCACAACATTATTTTCTGAAATAAGAAAGGCAAAATAAATACTGTAAATAAATGTATAATGTATATAAATTGCATGCATTTATATAAAATGTATAATATTTATAAAAGTACATACAATATGATAAAATAAAGGTAAGTACAATTAAAATAAATGTGTGATCATTTTCAAACAACGGCACTGATACTATATAATTTGTTCTTTGTGTTGTCAACTGTCCTTACCTGTGTGATCAGTGTCTTGTTGTATCTGGATTTTAATTCAGATAGATCATTTAAAAATTTATCTCAATAAAAATTGTAATTGATCGGTTACAGGTAGGAGAAACAAGAAGTTGCAGCTAAGCTGACTGATGATTACAGTAAACAAACACAGCAAAACAAATAATAGCTTTGCAGGCATAAACAAATACAACAACCTCAGGGCTATAAAAGCAAAAACATAAGAATTTTAACTAAGTTACTAAGGTTAGAAATTAGTAACCATGGACACAAATAAAGTCTGCTCAAAGGGGTGATGAACATAATCAATTCCTAAGGTTAAAACTAAGATTTTAACTTAATTAAATGTGACACTAACAATTAAAATGTAAGAAGAGGTTGAGTGTATGACGTGGGGAGAGTATTTCCCAGCAATTTTGTCCAAAACTATAATATAAAACGAGTCAGTTTCATATGGTAATAAGCATGGTACGTTTGCACAATAATTCAAAAACGGAAACTTTATATTAGAAAATGGGACATGAGTGCAACAATACACTCTATAAAAACATTTATGGAGTGAGTTTGCGTTTCCCAGAAACTGTAAAGTAAAATGACATGAAAATTAATACAGCAATAGGCAGAGTCACTGTGAACAGGAATCAATTAAAAGAACGAGCAAACCTCTAAAGAAAATATTTTTATGAGGGTTTGAAATTAAACATGATGCAAAAGTGCTTATGCATTTAGATGCTTGGGGTGAATTTGGCTTTAATTTTCTCCAAAACGATACAGTAAAAAATATTTGAAAATGAATACAGTAATAGTCAGTGTCACTGTGAACAGGAATCAATTGAAAGAACGAGCAAACATACAAAGGAAAGATTTTTATGGGTGTAGAATGCACTTTGTTTTTTTGAAGTGATTTTGCCTTTAATTTTCTCCATAACTATACAGTAAAAATATTAGAAAATTAATACAGTAATATTCAGTGTCACTGTGAACCGGAATCAATTGAAAGAATAAGCAAACCTATAAAGGTTTGAAAATGGGAAATGGTGCAACTGCTAGAATGCACTTTGTTTTTTGGAGTGGATTTGCCATTCATTTTCTCCAAAACTATACAGTAAAAATATTTGAAAATGAATACAGTAATAGTCAGGGTGACTGTGAACAGGAATCAATTGAAAGAACGAGCAAATCTATGAAGGAAATATTTTTTATAAGTGTTTGAATATGGGACATGATGTAAAAATGCAAGGATGCATTCGGATGGTTGGGGTGAATTTGCCTTTAATTTTCTCCTAAACCCATACAGTAAAAAGACTTGAAAATTAATACAGTAATAGTCATGGACAATGTGAACAGGAATCAATTGAAAGAATGGGCAAACCTGTAAAGGAAAGATTTTTATGAGTGTTTGAATATACGGAAATAATCCAAGTGCAACAATGGAGTTTGATGCTTGGGGTGAATTTGCTTTTAGTTTTCTCCAAAACTATTCAGTAAAATGCCTTGAAAATTAATAGAGTGATAGTCAGTGTCACTCTGAATACATATGAATTGAAAGAATGAGCTAACCTATAAAGGAACACTTTTTATGAGTGTTGGAAAATGGGACACAGTGCAAATGCTTGGACGCAATTTGTTGTTTGGGGTGATTTTGCTTTTAGTTTTCTCCAAAACTACACAGTAAACTGCCTTGAAAATGAATAGAGTGATAGTCAGGGTCACTCTGAATACATATCTTTTGAAAGAATGAGCTAACGGAACACTTTTTATGAGTGTTGGAATATGGGACACAGTGCAAGTGCTAGGACGCATTTTGTTGTTTTGGGTGATTTTGCTTTTCGTTTTCTCCAAAACTATACAGTAAAATGCCTTGAAAATGAATACAGTGATAGTCAGGCTCACTCTGAATACATATCTTTTGAAAGAATGAAGAATGAGCAAACCTATAAAGGGACACTTTTTATGAGTGTTTGAATATACGGAAATAACCCAAGTGCAACAATGGAGTTTGATGTTTTGGGTGATTTTGCTTTTAAAATGCCTTGAAAATGAATAGAGTGATAGTCAGGCTCACTCTGAATACATATCATTTGAAAGAATTACCTAACCTATAAAGGAACACTTTTTATGAGTGTTGGAATATGGGACACAGTGAAAGTGCCAAGACGCATTTGTTGTTATACACACACACAAACACACAGGTTTGTTTTTGTGAAAAGGTGGGACATCCCATAGGGTAATGGTTTTTATACGGTACAGACCGTATATTCTATTGCCCTAAACCAACCCTACACCTAAACCTACCCCTCACAAGAAACTTTGTGCTATTTCAGATTTTCAATACAATCCATTCTGTGTGATTTATAAGCGTTTTAAAAAGTGGGGACATGGGGTAATGTCCTGAAAATGTCACCTTCTCCGTGTAATACCTAGGTCATACCTTTGTCAGTATTACAAATGTATGTCCTCATTTGTAACAAAAGCTGCGTGCACACACACACACACCCAAACATTAAAAAAAAAAAACTATGGTAAAAAACATTAATATTAACATTTATAAACATTAATAAATTATAATAATTAATGTACAATACAAACGTTTATGTACAAAAGTAATGTATTTACAAACTAAAAATAAAAGTTAAAATAAGCAAATTATAAAGGAAACGTCGGTATGACAGCTTCTTTACATGCATTTTGATGA